>JBBYHO010039379.1:0-10689 GCA_038382025.1 Adansonia gregorii
CCATGATCCTTACTTATTAAGGTGATTAAGCTTAAGCTATGGCATATTTCATGCTTTAAAAGCTAAGCTTGGAACTATGACCATTCTTTTTTTTGTTGTTGTTTAAATTTCATTAAAATAATATTTTTAAAGTTGAAATGTTTTAACTCATGTTCATATGAGTTAAAATAAATTTTAATGTTGATGGACTTCATGAATCATACATGGTTATATTTAGCATTTTTTATTGTTATATTTACATCTAGTTTGTGATTTCTCTTAAATATTAATATTTTGAGAATTTTTGTGGTGTATTGAGCTTGCTAGTATTCGATGATGATCTTAATATGCATTTATGTCTAGTTTTATGAAAAGTGAATTTCTAGGGGTTGTTTTGTTAAATAGTTAAAATTTTAGAGGTTTAAATGTTTTTTTTCTTTATTTTTTAGGCCACTTAGGGGCTGTTTTGGTTTATGGCAGCATTGGTAGCGGTTATTTCACAATTTTCTATTTTTTTCAAACTCATTTATAGGTGTTTCCTAGCTTGGTTGAAACTTATAGGGGTCAAAAATGTAAATTTTCATTTTTTAGGCTATTTGGGGGTGTTTCTTGTTTGGTCAAACCCTTAAGAACCATTTTATAATTTTTTAAAAAAAATCAAAATTTATTTAGAGGTATCTACATGATTAAGTCAATTAGGTAATGGCTAAGAAATAGAAATTTGTAATTTTTAGGCATTTTGAGGGCATTTAACAATTTTAGAAAAATTTAGAGACTTAGCTACGAAGATCATAAATTTTTTTTGGCCATGGTGCTTGGGCAAATCGTCGCAAAGTCCTTAGGTGAATTTCTTATGTATTTTGGATGTATTTTGATGTGTATTATGCATTTTAAATCGTTTAGAGTTTAATTTGTAATTTTAAGAAAGTTTAGGGACTAGTTTACAAATAATAGAAAATTTTGTTTTATGGTTAAAAGATTTGACCAAAAGCTTCATGGATAACTTGGAAATTGATTTTGGGTATTTCATATTGTGCTTTAGGTATTTTTCACACTTTAGGAGGTATTTTGTAATTCCTCAAAGTTTAGGGGCTAGTTTGCAAATAATGAAAAATTTTGTTTTCTGGTCAAAGGTGTTTGATCGAAGCTTCTTACAGATGTTTTTCATGATTTATATGCTGATTTTTACCTGATTAATTATATTTTGTGATGATTTAGTTTTTTTTTACTTAGATACCCAAGTATAAAATCGAGAAAGTTTATGGACCTTTAGGAAAATCTAGCATTTTTAGGAGAAAATAGTTATCTTTAGCTTGAAATTGTTCACTTAGATTATTTTAAATAGTTTTAGCATTCCATTGGTCCTCTGGTGAGGTGCTAAAAATATTAAAACCTTTCATATTCTTTTGGTTCTTCGATAGGATATGAAATGTAATTTTTGAAAATTTAAAGACTTAAAGGTATTTTTGCATGTTAGGTTATTTTAAAATTTAAATTTCTCATTTAGGTTATTTTGGGTCAAAAAATGTATTTTTAGCATTTTAAAGTCAAGTTAATACTAATATTTAAATTTGAGAAATTTAGGGATCCTTTAGCAATTTTTGTATTTTGAGTCACTTTTATAATCTAAATTGCTTGCTGGTAAAAAATCATCATTACTTGTCTTTTCATGTCCTTTGAGGTTACTGGGATACTTTCATGTCGAAGGTATAACCCAGGGACATATTTGTAATTTTTATCACTGAGATGCTTTTACGTCCAAGGTGAACGTTTAGGATTTGTTTAGCTTTTTAAAGTCATTTTCGCATCCTCTAAGGTTACTAGGGTACTTTCATGTTGAAGGTATACCCCAAGGGTATTTTTGTAATTTTATTCACTGGATGCTTTTATGCCAAAGGTGAACGTTTAGCATTCGTTTAGCCTTTTGAGGTTATTTTGGCATCCTTTAAGGTTACTGGGATACTTTTGTGTTGAAGGTATATTCTAAGGGCATTTTTGTAATTTTTTCATCGGGATGCCTTATTGCCAAAGGTGAACATTTAGGATTCGTTTAACCTTTGAAGGTCATTTTCGCGTCCATTAAGGTTATCGAGATACTTTACTGTCAAAGGTATACTCCAAGGGCATTTTTGTAATTTTTCACTAGGATGCTTTTTATGCCAAAGGTGAACATTTAGGATTCGTTTAGCCTTTTAAAGCCATTTTCACATCTTTTAGGCTTCCCGAGATACTTTTTTGTCAAAGGTATATCCTAGGGGCATTTTCGTATTTTTTTCTCATCGAGATGCTTTTATGCCAAAGGTGAACGTTTAGGATTCGTTTACCCTTTTAAGATCATTTTTGCATCTTTTAAGGTTATCGGGATACTTTCATATTGAAGGTAGACCCTAGGAGCATTTTCATAATTTTTCTCACTAGGATGTTTTTATGCCAAGTTGAACGTTTAGGATTCGTTTAGCATTTTAAGGTCATTTTAGTGTCCTTTAAGGGTACTGGGATACTTTCACATCAAAAGTATACTCCAAGGGCATTTTGATAATTTCGCTAGAATTAAGTCCTATGTGATTATAAGGATATTTTCATGCCCAAAGAACACCTTAGAAATAGGTTCATCATTTTAAATTGTTATCGAGTCCTAAGATGTTCTATAAATAATTTTCAACAAATATGAAAATTTCTTTTTAGAAAATTAAGGCAATATCTCCAAGTTAAAATAATACGTAGAATTTCTCCCAAAATAAAGGAGGGGCTTTATGAATTATTTTAATAATGAGATACCCTTTGCATAATGAGAGTCGAGATTTTTTGAATTTTAGAAAAACAAAACTTTTCATATTCCATCGTCTTTCCATGGGGCATGAAGGAGAATGATAAAAATCCTCGTGTTCTCTTTGTTCTCTAGGAGGGTATGGAAGACATTTTTTTATTTTTAAAAATATTAAAGCCCTACTTTCATGGAATAATAAATTTTGTTTTATAGAATTTCATCTATAAACATAAGGGAATTATAATTAAATATTGAATATTGAAACCGAATAAAGGTCAAATTTATTTTAACACGTGATTAATAAGGTACCAATTACTGGGCATCACAAAAGGTCGATCCTTATTTATGATTGCAATCGACTCCGAAACCTTTTTAAGCAATCTTTAGTATAAGTGCATACCTCGAAGTTTGTTTTTATGGGTTTCGTAATCCTTAAAATATAAACTCCGATAGGTGTCCAATCTCACCTAGTTAAAACAGATTGTTGGGGACTCCCCAAAAAAAGAATGGTCATTTCATAATGACTATTCAAAGAAGTCGGGTGAGTGATTCATCTCGACAGCTCAGTCCCTAGGTACAAAAAATAAAGAATAATAATCATGATATAGACCCCTATAAATAAAAATAAATAATTATATATAGATATTTATATAGAAACAACGGATATAATCGCTATTTTAAGTCGGGCTGGCCAAGATTCATATTCGGGCCATGTCGCAATAGCATGATGTTATAACGAGGCATTGTTTCCCGCATTACTTCAATAAAAGAGATAAAGCAGTTCCCAGACACATTATGCTTTGCCTTGATATTTAACAATCTTGCCTTCACTAATGACTTTGTGTGGTTGTCACAACCTGCCCACAAAGGTTCATCTATAGCTTGCAACACTTCCTAAAGTTGATTAGATAGAAAAGTTTCATTATCCACATTCTCACAAACACCTATTACTCCTACCTATTCCAATATTGATGCATAACTAATATCCACCTGTTCAAATGTTGAAACAAAGCTAGTTCTTACATGGTTTGATTCCAAAACAAAATTTTGACCAGCTACATCAATCATCATCCTTTGATATAGGTTTAATTGCTCATAATAACTACATTCTCCCTTAACTAAAAATTGCTTACTTCTTTGATATGCTTTATCATATATAAATGGTTCACTTGGTAAGTCCAATTATAGTAATTCGAAGTAAAACCAAATCTACAAAGATGTTTCCTAACTTATATCACACATGTGAAACTTGCAATTACTACACTTTTTACATGGACACCTTATCTTATTTCCATCCATGAACTTAACTTTACTACTAGTAAAGTCCAAAAACTATTCTAACTTAATACAAAAACTCATCGATCAATCTTCGACGTTCAGGTAAGTTTTTATTATATATCCAAGCGCTATCTTATTGCATTGTGTCTATATAAAAACTAAACATTTATAAAATGTTAACAATATCATATCCAATATTTAATATTCTTAGTAAAAAAACTAAAATTTTAAAAATTAAAATTCTATTTGTGCCTAGATAATTACTTTGAAATTGAAAAAAAAATAACAATGTAAAAGGGTATTTCCCAAGTATTTCGTTGAACTTTTTATAGTGGAAATTGATCATTTTGATGAGAATTATAATATTCACTTTGATTTTGAGGCCTTCAAATAGGTACATACCTAAACAATAAAAAAATTACATGAGATTGATGAAGCCTGTGGAAATTAATGGAAGAAAATAGTGAAATAAATAATATAAGTCCATGATTAGCATATGACAGCAAATAAGAAGAAAGAAAAGAGAAGAGCATGGAAAGAAAAGTGAAGAAAAAGGGAAAGGTCAATAATAAGTATATTTGACTTTGCAATGTAATCAATGACAAAAAAAGTACCAGACTTTAGCAACAAATTTAGTGGTATATGTTTATTAAGACAATATTAGCGACGGAATTAGCATAGCGATCAACTTTAGCAACGAATACTAGTCGATAATAATGTTGTGACAGTAATAACGACAAAAACATCGACAACAAACTCTTGGTGGACATTAGCGATGTAATTTAGCAACAAATACTCATCCATAGTAAAATTACAATAATATTAGCAACGAAAACTATAGCTAAAATTTTTGTAATGAAATTTAGGGATAATGCATATCAATCATAAAGTTGCTAGAAAATTAGCAACAAATACTTTACAACCAAATATTATGAAAAAAGATGTCGTTAATTTCATCGTTAATTTAGCAATGAATGTTGTTTGTCACAGATTATTGATAACATTAGTAACAAGCTTTTGCATTGATAATTCAGCAATGAATTTTGCAATGAACGTAAAGTCAGCAATGAAATTTTCATCACAAAATTTGTTGCATAACGTTTAACACTTAGCCATCTTATTTAGTGGCAAAACTTGTCTGTTGCAAATTTAACGACAAATTGGGCGACAAATCATTTGTCACCAAATTTGGCACCATTTTGTGCTAATATTAGCAATGGTTTTTGTCACAAATCACTTGTCGCAAAAGTACCTTCTGTATTTTGCAATGAATTTTGTGATGAACATTCGACAAATTGTTTTTGTCATTTCAATTTTCATCGTTAATTAGTGATGAAATTTTTCATCGCTATTTTTCGTGGCTAAAACCTTTTTTTAGTGTATTTTTAATAATTAATATTGACATATTTATTTATAATTCTAATCCAACATATTTCATATATACAAAGTAAAACTATTATAAAAAGTATAAAATATCTAATAATGTTAAAAATAAATTACAAATAAATTGTCTTAATTATATCATGTCACAAACAAAAGTCACTAAATAGTGACAAACAAAATACAAACATTAAATAGTAGTCCAAACATAATTTAGAGATGCATGATCCTAGCTAGCCATAAATCATGTACATGTTGGAAAATATTGTATAATTAAAAGCAATTAAATATTGAAGTCAATATAGAAAAATAAAGTAATGAAATAGTTTACCATCTTCACTTTGATTAAGTTGGTAATTGCAAGTTAAAGATTGAATTCTTGCTTGATGACAAATTTAGACCACTAGCAGCATTAGGTACCTAAAAGATAATACAAAGAAATGGAATCGACTGTTTTCTAATCCAAAAAATGGACTAGAGAGACTAGTCTATTCTAAAATTTAACTACATGCTATTATATAAAACTAATGGTCAATAACTATTGGAGCATTTTATTAAAAAAACCATTAACTGCTACTAACATTGTGTTTTCTCACACTCTTTGAAATCCTTCCCTTCTTTTAAGACTTCTTTTTGTTACTAAAAGCAAGAAGAATGGACTATTCCTTAATTTTTAGCACAAGGGTTTTTGAGAGGCAAAAATGTTTTTGTGCAAGCTTTCCTGGCATTTCCTACAACTACTTCGTAAAACTGAACTTGTGTAAAACCATTACCAAACTGGGAAGTTAATGGTTTTTTAAGTAATCATCAATGAGATTTGACTAAGAAAACTTTATCGAGGAGTCTCTTATGTATGATTTAATTAATAACGTAACTCTAGCTATTGCTGCTCAAGAACATGACCTCGCTCCAAGTACATGAATACAAATAGCCCATATAAGCCTTCTAGTCTATATTCTTTTCTTGATAAGATTACCTTATGATAGTGCACAAATAATTTATAGGGACTAAATTAGGGACCTATACAAGAAAACTAATTACAGTTGTATCCTACCATCAAGGAGTCTGTATTCTAATTAGTAACTATAGTAAGAGTTTAACTTTTATCACTAGAGTTTTAATATGAATAGGATTTACTAGATGATATCTCCTTAATATTGTTAAATATTTATCTCAATCACTTAATTATCATGTGGATCACATAAAGTTCAATATTCTCCCACTTGGCCTATATGGTAAACCAAGAACTTAGAAAAAATGATAATTAAATCCAAAACTTTAACATGGCTATAAGTTGCTCTAGCTCAACTCTTACTCAATTACAGATTCATTTAACATAAATCATAGCGGTAGCATTCTAAATGGATATTTCCTTACATATATTACAATGCATGATCATCTCTAAAAGAGCACTTTATGAGATAACATCTCATGAATGAATCTTCTGTAATTATTCAAGGTCTACTCTACATGTAAACTTTATAAGCATAAATTGAAACATGTCCATAAACTCTAAGAATATGAAATTAAAAAAAAATCAAAAAAGCCAAAGTACATCTTAATAGAATTTAACTAGCTACATATGATCACACAAATTTTAAACTATTTTGTCGACAATGCTTTAGCCATGGGATGTGCTATAATTAAATTTCTACTGATGTTTTGGATATCCACTCTTTGCTTCTTTATAGAATTTTTAACAATAAGCTACTTTATATTTATTTGCTTGCTACAACTCTTACTTTTATCATTTTTAAAAAAACATATTCATTAAGAGTTATCACAATAGATCTTTAATGGCCTTATCAATAACTCTCAAACTAGAGATAAGATATCTCAACCTTATTGCCTATGATATTACTTTATAACATAATTCCTTTGGCAGCTTTCATAGTTTAAGGATAGGATTACTTTAATATCTGCTAAGCACTTCTACCGTAAACCTTATGTTAAGTTTCGTATAAACTTGATCATATACGAGGGTCCTAATACTATATGCATAGGCAATGCCTTTCATATGCTCCTTTTCCAAATTATTTAGAGATATTAGCTCAAATTGAAATATTCTTTTTATAATTTATGCCCTTATAGGTGAATAGCTTTGAATCCTAGTGCTTAATAAAACTATCTGGATATAAGCTTCCTATGATAGACTTAATGTCTTTTCAAACCTATCTTCATGAGTTTTTATGCCTATGACTTATGAAGCTTTAACCAAATTCTTTATATGAAAGTTTTAAGAAAGAAAACCTTTGTCTCATATAACAAAGCCAAATCACTTCTTGCAATGAGAATATCACCTATATGTAAAACTAAAATTAACCAAATAATGTCCCAAATTGTTAAACTTTAGATACCATTGGTCGGATGCTTTTGTTAGTCTGTATATTGATCTTTCACAAAACCTTCAGGTAGAATCACGTATGCCTCTTTTTAAGATCCCTATCCAAGTAAGTTATTTTCACCATTATTTAATGTAACTCTTAATCAAAATGACCTACAAAAACTATGATAATTCTTGATGAAACTTTATTAAAAAAAATAAAAAGTTCCATAGTCATCAATAGCTCTTTTATGGAAAACTTTTGACCGCTAGTCTAACCTTATATCGTTCACAATTACCAAAAGGCAATTCAACAAGTTATTAGACTGAATTGTTAGCCATTAGTTCCATCTTTTTTATTATAGCTATATGCTAAAATGTAAAATTTTTACTATTCATGACTGGTGAAAAGGATATCATCTTTATGTCCAATATCAAAATTAGACTTTTATAGGTACACAACCAAGTCATAGAAATGGCTAGTTTCTTTCTCGTTGGATCTCTTAATTTTATAATTATTTATACATTTATACACATTTAGTCAGTAAGATTAATGATCTATTGTAAATGTTGTACTTGAGTTAATTGCTCTCCAATTAATTCTATATAATTGTTTTGAGAAACAATCAAGTCCTTCACAAAAATCAATCTAAATAAATTTATTTCTCTATATTAACATTACGAGGAAAGTCACTCCCACTGAACTCATGATCCATAACAGAACTTAGCATTTCCAGCTTTAACAATTCTAGTTAAATATAAGAGATATTTAAAACTTGTTCTCCTTTAGGTTAATTGTATAGCCTATAACTGCTAACTATTCTTGGATCTAGTTTCCCTATGTTTGGGTTATAAGCCTTCACTTTAATTGGACAACCCAAGTTCGTAAATATCTTAAATTTGATTCTAATTATTTCATAATTCTAAAAGAGTTTTAGAAAACAATTTAGTTGAAACTTTAATAAAGACCTCAATAGTAATTTTAATGTATCAATCCATAAACTTATGAGAAGATATATAATCTCTAAATATAATAGTGCTTTCTTTAGCTCTCTTTTGTAGAATTGTTAGTTTGTTTTTTTTCCTTAATGGAACTAACTTAAGTGTCAAACTTAAGAGTTTCAAGAACTCTGTCATTATCAATTCTCTTAAATTTCTGTATGGACATGTGACACAAACTTTATACCACAACGTTGAAGGAGTTGTATCTATAACAAATCTTTACCATTAGAAATCGTGTAAATAGTTAATAAACTTATTCTAACAATCAGGATCCAAGTTAATGATGAAAAATCTAATAGAAATATAAGGATCCTTGATTTTATGAAACGATAAATGGTTATAGAAATATAATTAGTTGAACATAAATTGATCCACCATGCATTATTACGAACATTACCAAAAGAGATTCATACAAAATGAGTTTACCTTTATTTTTGAGTCATTTTTATACTTTAGGCAATCTTTCTTTATGTATCTTGAGTTAAAATAAAATGAAGGACTTGATGTCATTTTCTTTGTTGGCATCTTTACTTTTCCAACTTTATAACACATTAGCCTACTTTTCACTTTTTACCTTAAGTTATTAGGCTAACTGAATTTAATTTCTCATTCTTTAATCTTTTTTTTTTCTCTTGAATGCATATAACTGATAGTTCATTGATGGACCATTTTTTATATGTGTTTCTCATGGTCATATTCATTAGGAAAAAAATTGAATATGAAAGTGATAATAAATTTACTTGAAAAACTCAATTCCAATGATTTAGGCATGCAATAAAGTCTCTCAAATCCCATAATATGCCCATGCACAACTTTTAGAATTGTTGCATTTATTCTTGAAAGCTTCCTTATCAAGGTGATGACCAAAACCTTATCGGATTTAACAATCTAGCCTTTAGTGGCTTTGTAATAATATTTAGCCTTATAACAATTTAGGATGAAATTCCAATTTGATTTACGAATATAGGATTAAATATACATCATCCTTAAATGGTTAGATTGCTCCCACTGTTCATCGAAATCTATTTTCTTTCTGCACACTTTATTCGTTGAGGATAAGTTGTCCACCCGAGATGCTAAGTCGAGGTCCTTACACTTAAAATAGCTTTATTAACTCCTTTATTAAAGTAATTTTTCATCATGGGATAAAATTTAATTCAGGCAGCCTTATTGATCACAATAATAGAAATTACTACAAAATATAAGGAACTACACTTTAATTGAATAAAAGACTTTATATTCAAAGGTAAATCCAAACATTTTTTGTGGGTTGCGGTGCATCATGCATATGAATTTACAAAACTGTAAGGATAAAACAATAACTTTGACACACCAAATTAAATAATCCATACCTGTGGGCCTAGGAAAATTAATGTTATATTGGGTTATCCTTTAACCATTTTACAAAATTAATTATTTATGGATATCATTTTTCTTTATAAAGTTTTTAAATAACTACTATTTTATCTAAATCAATTAACTTAAGATGCCGTGGCCACTCTTAAGTTAATGATTAAGAACTTAATAATAACATCTGACATATATGCATAAAACTTATTGCATATTACAAATAATTCTTCATCATGCCATTTTTCTTGTATTGTTATTTAAAAGAAACCTTATTTTAAATAACTACCCATTTTCATCTGAATCAACCAACCTACGATGTTGTGGCTAATCTTAAGCTATTGAATTAGAACTTTAATAATGGCATCCTTAACATATGCATAATTTTTTATTCTATATTAATAATTACAGCAGACTATAATATGAAATCATATTAACTTATTGCAATTATAGCATAAGTAATTACATATTAATGTTATTCTCTGTATGTACTTATTTAAAGAAAAATTTACTTTAAATAACTACTTATTTAACTAAATCAATCAACTTAAGATGCTATGGCTATTCCTAAGTAATTGATTTAGATTCTTTATAATGACATAATATATGTATA
>JBBYHO010039401.1:0-10685 GCA_038382025.1 Adansonia gregorii
ACTCCGAAGAATGGTCTTAGTCAAGAAGATATTTTCGAGTCAGGATAATATTTTAAGTCGTACGCACTCTTAGATCCACGAGGATCCACCCTGGGGTACGTCGCTACACTAAGGTATAACCTTACAACTCTATCTTTTAAGGCCTAGAAAGAACCTTTCAACCCTTTTAAGAATTCTACCCTAAATTCTTAGGTGTTTTTATGCACTTTCACACAAATCTTTTGTGACATAAATAAAGTGTTAGCAAACAATTAGAACATCTAATAGGTGGGTTTAGGTACAAAGTGGATGAGATACTAATGAACTTGAAAGAGTATAAATTGAATGCCAAAATAATGAAAAAGTTGAAGACTTTGAGCTCTTGTTATTCAATGCTTGATTAATCTTAGTATCTTTTACTTGTTCAGTTCTTAGGAACCTCTATTTATAGCTTGGAATTGATTTATAGATGTTGGGCATTAACTGAGGTTGGTGGAGAGTCATTGTAGCCTTCATAAATGCTTGTTCTCATTCAAACCCGTGATGTTG
The DNA here is from genome assembly GCA_038382025.1 of Adansonia gregorii. Lineage (NCBI taxonomy): Eukaryota > Viridiplantae > Streptophyta > Magnoliopsida > Malvales > Malvaceae > Adansonia > Adansonia gregorii. The sequence goes on from JBBYHO010039401.1 coordinate 529, forward strand.
TATCGATACAATACCAAGTGTATCAATGCATCAATTACAAATGTAACCGTTACAGGCTGTTACATCGATACATCAGGTTGAGTATCGATACTCACCATGTTGTATCAATACATACCCATTTGCATCGATACATTTGAGGATTTTAGCCAAACCTTAGTTGCTGCCAAGAGATGTATTGACACTTATAGGGTGAGTATCGATACTTATTATATTGTATCATTGCATGGTGATGTGTATCAATACATTCAAGGGTTTTAAGCATAGTATCAATACTTTGATGCATTGCATCGATACATCAATTGAAAATCCTTTATAAAATGATTTTTCTTGGCTTTAACGTGACTTAAACATATCTCAAAAATATTTTAAGTACTTCTATGCATTTGGAACATATATTTTTGAGAAAACGAGAGGTAAAAATTAACTTAGCATTTTTTTAATTTTTTTCAATTTATTTCAAGGGAAATACTAAGTTAAAAACAATTGAGTACAAGTTAATTTAGCTTAGGTTTATTATATCAAAATCGAGATAAATTCAAAGTTAACACTGTTGCTAGCTTCCAATATGATTAGATTGATAGCAAATCGCAAAGTGCTTTTGTATTTACCTTTAGCAGTGCTTTAGTCAATTGGAAAGTTTTCAACCATGAAAACACAATAAACTCAACAACTGAACCCCATGTGTAAGGCCATGTTAGAGGAAGTTTGGATAAATAAGTTCATTCAATGAACTTGATTTGGTTCCAAACATTGTTACCTGATAACAATAGAGCCATAAAGCCAGCTAAAGAACTAAGGTCTCATTACAAATCAAAACATGTGTTACAATGATAACATGTCATCAGAAACATTATTAAGAAATGTGATATTAGTATGAACGAGTACCTACCAACGAGAACTTAGCTGATCCTTTCGTAAATTTTATCCCAGTAGAAATATATAGGTGATTGGCTTTAATGTTAGAGGAAATTGTTAGTGTAAGCCATGCAAGCCAATCATTATGGCATGAAAGGCATTAGCATTTAGTGATTCAATGTATTTAAAACATTATATATTATTAATGTTAATAAGGTATTTCTTTATCCATATGATTTTCTTAAATAAATGCTATTAGTATCTTATGTAGATAAAGCCCATGAAACATATTGGCTTTGCAAGGGAATTGTAAAGAGTTACAATTATAAGATTCTCATGCATCAAAGCTACGTTTCTAAAATAGTTCCTGGTCATTATATTGTCAAGACAAAGCATTGATAGCACACAAAGACTAGCATTGTTAAGCCTCTATTTATAGGATACATGTAACTAGTCTCATAAGTTGTAGTATAGAGATATTTAAAGACATCATATGGGTGTTTGTTATGGTAACAACTTTACTAAACATGACTCGCTAAAAGAGTCCATTTGATAAGTGTCTATGGTGTGCCAATAGTGTAAATGATTCTTAGACTTATGACATGAGGTCATCTTGTATTTGAAGTATCATACTTAGATATCATTATGAATAGGCTCACAATGGATGGATGCCAAAATAACAGTGGTTTTGGGTATCATATGAAGCATACAAATGGTAAATAACTAGCCCAAAGAGGATTCATCACTCTAAGTGATATGACAGAACATATCTCACATGTACCTAGCCTGTGTTAACTCGAAGTCATTGGTCAAGGCAATACTGATTATAGAGATAATACATTGGGATTACACACTAATATGGAATGAGTTAAGAGTTGACACCAAACCATACTATCTCTACCTTTGAGATATATTATGAAAAGATATTTATTATATAGAGATATTGAGCATTGAGGGCTTGTGAAAACCATATTGACATTCACTGCATGTTTGGCAACCATGATGCATTGCTAGATGCTAATCTTGGTCTATTAATATAAAATATTCTTTATTGAGTTATTTTATATTTATTTCCAATATGATGGAGGCCTAATGGGTCATACACATAAAGGTGATTAGTAGATATTATATTGAAACTAGGCTTATATATCCAAAACAAGTAATGGTTACTTAGGCCAAACTTCAATGGGTTCAAATGGGCCATGGGCAAAATTATAAATTCTGAAATATTAAAATTTTAAGCTGTAGCCATATAAACCAATGTTGGTCATCCCTTATAGATTGATTTCCATTAGAAAAATTGGCCAAAAAAACTAAAAAATCCTGGTTGGCCTTTTTTCTCCAAAACTTTAAGAGAGTGGCACAATCTTGGTTGCTTGGAGAAGAAAATCGTTTTCTTCTTTATTCTTTGATCTTATAAACGTAAGGGAAGACTTATTGAAATCTAGGCTATGAGGATGGCTTCTGACAATAAGGTATCTTCCTTATTGAAGGTTTTCTAAGTCACCTGTAACTTTAGAGGCTAGACATTTGGATAGCTTTGGTTTACTATAATCAGGCTTGGTATACATATTCTTGGGTCATGGAATTGCTAAAAGACTTTTAAGATTACGGTATGTTTGAATTTTGAATAGTTTCTTAGGTTTTTTATCTTAAATACTAATCAAGATCTTATAGGATGTTCCTATTTAAGGAGTCTCTAATTTGTCTTTATGATTTATTTCCCCTATGATGTTTATGAATTATTTTATAAATTTTTGAAATATGATTTTTGCTGTCCTAAAACTGCCTATAGGTTATGCATCATTGGTTGTGGCTTAAATTGATTTTGTTGTTAAGGCCTTGTTTGGTTAAATTCAGGTGGATGATTGTATTTTACATTAAAAATAACTTGTTAATAATTTCCCAGATAACTAAGATTAGGATGGTCCTCCGTCCAACAATTTAATTGTTTGAGAATAGATCAAACATTTGTCTTTGTACCCATGTTTGCCTGTAAAACCCTTTTAGAGCATTAGCTTACTCTAAATTGTCTTCTTATAAAGATAGGCATATATTGGTTAGATGATCCACCATAAAGCATAGTTCAAACTTCCTTAATTGTTAAGAATTACCAGGCCATTTATTAAACTAGGGAGATGAGATTAGCTAGTTGTTTTTCAATGTTTGATGTAATACCAACTTTATTTACCTTCCTTAGTAACAAATCTAATCAATTTCTAAATTGTTGTTAATTGGTTGCCATATTAGATATAAGAATCGTTACAGTTTCAAGAGTCTTATAAATTAAAAATCCTTTATTTGCAGCTTCAATCATGCTATGGTCCATAGGCACGAGACCTTAACAAAAATAGTGGATTAAAAGTTGTTTGCCTATCTGATGATTGAAACAAGCTTTTTGAATCATTCCTGAAACTCTTAAAAGACTCTCCATCATACTGTGAGTGCCATAGGTTCCTTTCCAAATATTAGTAGTCTTAGATGTAGGAAAATAGTTCATAAAGAGCAATCTTTTCATCTCATTCCATGTGGTGATGGTCCCAAAAGGTAAATAAAACCCATTCTTTTGCAGAATCTACTAGAGAGAATAGCAATGCTCTCAAATTGATTTGCAACTTAAAGATACAATTGGCTTCATGCTTGAGCATATTATTTGAAACTCCTTAAGATACTTGTTTGGATCTTTGCTAACAAAACCATGAAAAGTTAGGAAAAGATGGATGATACTAGATTTAAGCACAAGTGCTACCTTAAGGTCAGGATATTCAGTGCACAATAATTGTTGATCAAATCTAGAGCCGCACAGTCTTTAAGTTTTGTTGCGCCATCTAACCTTGCTCAGATTGAACTGTATGTGCTAATTGTCATATAATTTATGATAGGATGATGTGAATTTCAATATCTTTTAAAGCTTATTTTGATCTATCTTTTCTTCGGGAGGCCCAGACATTTAACAAAGACAATCTGAGAGAAGAAAAAAACTAATTAGAATTGAAACTAAGAATAGAAAACAAAATGAAGTAACAAATAAATTGAAGAAAACAATCTCCAACAAGGCCTCCAAAAATTGATACACTAAACAATATATAACTTAAATCTTTGCACTAAATTATTGTTGTAATTTTGTATAGTAGTAAGCAAGGGTTGTATCCATAGAGATTGTTCTCAATTTATAAGTTATTGATGCAACATTCTAATCTAATATTACTAAATGAATAAAAAAGAGTTAACAAAATAAATAAACTAAACTTTGATAAGGGCTATCGTATTAAGATGCAAATAAAATAAAAAAAAGTAAAATTAAAATTTAAGGGAATAGAATAACAAGTGAAAATAATGATAAAAAGTATGGTTAAGGAATAAATCACCACATCTAAACATAAACTATGAATCAATATCAGAATTATTTACAATTATCTCTTGAAACTACTAACCATAGATAGCAACAAGCTTTAATACCTTAATCTTTTCTTTGTTTTTCATTAAATAGAATAAGCTCGGTATTTAATCTCTAAATATTAAATAACCTAGAATAAGATCTCCAAATTAGGTTTAATTAAAGCTTTAAAATAAGAAAGATAAGTTATCTAAGCAAAAAATACACAAACTTTAATTATCTAACTTAGTTTGTTCCACATTGCAATCAATAAAAACTTGACCAAAATTATTGACCATAAATTATTACTAATGAATAGGAAAGATAATTACGGATTAGGATTCCTAATCTAGCAATAGATAATTATCAAGGTCTATTTAGTTGCATACCTAAACAAATTAAGATAACATTAGTTGCATTCCTAATCTCAATAAATAATTGTTGAATAATATCTAAAATTCAATTACAAAGTCATGTCTAAGGCTTTAACCATTAACTAAAAAATAATTTATCACACATGTTTGATGTGTTCAATAACAAATTCATAAAAAATAAACAAAAGAAAAAGAAAAAGAGAAAAAAGAAACGCAAGTATGGTGGCTGGTTGTAATCTCCTTCTCTTCCTTCTAGTATTTTCCTTACTCTCCTCTTTTTCCCCTGGTTTTCTTTCTTGTACTTTTAGCCTCTTCTTATTTTGATCTTTTCTCTCTCTTAAATGCAAAGGTTAAGTCTATATTTATAATGGCTGAAAAAGAACCTTGGTAAAGTTAGAGAATCCGATTCAAAATAAGAAATCTAGATGTCACTTTCATAGCAAATTTGGTTAACCTTATTACTTAAGCTGTAAGAATCTACCTACTACTTAAGTGCAAGAATCAAGCTTTTATCAAAGAATTTGATCTTTTTGACTCCAATATTTTCTTCCATCTTATGGTTACGATATTATAAACATCCTCATTGGCATGTTTTGATTCATTCTCCAAAATAAATTTGAAATTAAAAAACAAACATAACTAACCAAAATAAAAATAGCAAATATAATAAAAACTAAAAATAGAAAGTGTATAAAATGTGCAATTTATGAACTTAGCGATATATTAACAAAAATGAAAATGGATTTAAACCAAGGCTAGCAAGGAACCAAGGGGGCTTTGAGGAAAACTCCTAGGGTGTAGCTTTTCTCAGGCCAACCACCTCTAACTCTAACCAACTTATGGTATTCTAGTTTCCAATTTGTCCCATGTTTAAACCTATCAAAATCCCATAAATGAGTGGTTAAGGATTCTTTAGTTATTTGTCCACTCACTTTCTCTTTTTGGCCTCTGATTTTACTAAATACAAACCTATTTTTATACATGTTGTGTAATCTTATTGATACAAATTATATAACAGTAAAAATAATTCAAACAAGACTTAATGTAAAAAATAATAAAATGACATGAATATATAAACATTTCAAAATTTATATAAAACATTTGACACTTTACACACAATTATGATACAAAAAATAATATTAATATGTAGCAAATATAGGGGTTGACAAATCTATTTAACAAACAACTAAAATATTGGAAAAATGTTGGTGTAGGTTAGATCTTGGTCTTTAAATGACACAAGGTTTGATGGATGTTTGAATTAGATTACAACAAAGATTTTAAAAATTGTATAAGCTTTAAGTCTAAACTATTATAAGCCATAACTCTAGCTAAACCTAGTGATAAAATCAATTTTTTTAGCAACTTCTAAAAGAAAGATGTTTTTAAATGCTTAATCAGAATTTGATTTAGAAATACAAAGAAATCCTAAGTCTAAAATGGCATTATGATAATCTCCTTAAGACATTATTATCATACCTTATGGATTAGCAAAATAAACTCATTTAAGTGTTAATTCCTAATTCTTAGTTTTAAGTTTTAGGGATTTCATGTACTTATGGAAACACTAATAAAAAAATAAGAATGGCATAGAGGATGGGTTGGTATTACAAGTCAAATTAGACCAAAGCATTCATTGTTCTTATAGACTTATGCCTTTATCTATCCTTCCATCCTTTTTACTCTTGAAAATCAAATCATAGCTAATTTAAACAAATCAAAATCCTTAAAACTAAGACTCATAAATGCCAAATATCAAGATTCTCATACCTAAGACAAGATGATGAGGCCAACTTATGATGCAAAATTGTTCTCATTCTTCACCATTTGGATGATTTTTTAGGTAAATCCTTATATTGCCTTTTGTCGGGGAAAAAAAACTTAAAAGCCTATCATATATAAAATTATAAGACAACATTGGAACCCTAAAAATTATTCACAATCTAAATTAAAGAGAAATAAAGCAGGAATCATATTAAACCTTAATTGATAAGAAGAACAAAGAAATGAAGAAGATAAGTCATAGAGATAAGTAGAACCCTATAAAATTTGGAAAGGTAAATAGAAAGAGAGACAATGTGAACTTTTTTTTTAAATATCAAAGTTGAGAATTTAATGAGAAATTCAAGGGGCTTTGGAAGCAACTCTATTCCATCATTAAGGGGATTACTTCGGCTGAGAGTAGCAAAGCAACATTTGAACAATCAAATAAATCAAAAGCAAATAAATCAAAGTTCTTCTAATCTAGAATGGCAAAGGAGCAATTTAGGGCAGATGCGTTGAGAGAATAAAAAAAGCTTTTCATTTTTTTAATATATGTTTGAGGAATTTGAAGTTAACACAACATTAGATAATAAAATTATTGTTTCTTTATGACATTAAATTAAATTAATTATTTTTTCATTACAACTGCCTATCAATGCCTCAATAATAAAGGTGTCCATGGGTTAGAGAAATTGAGCGACTCAAAAATTTTATTCATTTATTTTTGCTTACGAACGAATATAGTCTGAACCAATCTGAAAACTTGAATTAATGTTCATAAATTAATAAAAATTTTAAAAAAATAATTTTGTATTAATATTTATATATTTTTAAATTTAAATAAAAATTTTATTATTAAATAATATTTTGAGCTGATTCGGACGGCTTAGAATTAAAAAAGTTATGTCTAAGGCCGAACCCAGGTAAACCAATCCATGGAAAGATCTACTCAATGGTAAGCTAAATCTAACAAAACATAATTTTGTGTTACTAAAAGTGATATAATTACTTTATTAATTAACATGTCTAACTTGCTACAACAATTTTGGAAATGCTGCATAATTGTTGTTAAATGATTATTTGGCATCATATTTAAATTGCTTCTAAAAAAAATGCCGATAGAAGTAAGACTTGGCATAATGTGGCACCTTAACTTTAAAATTGCAATTTTCATGTCATATTTACTGTGCACTTTTGTTTATCTCATACATTTATTATGCGAATATCTTTATAATTACTATTTTATATTTAAAATTTACACACAATCAGTGAATTTCAGTACTGTATTTGTTTTTATTTTAAAATATTATATTTAGTATTTACCTTTAGCATGAGTGTTTTTCCTTTTTCATTTAGTTTTAAAAAAATTCATGGGCTTGAATTAAAGCTGAAAAGTTTTGGTCGTGTGGCAAATACTGGAAGCCCAAAGCTCCTTGAAGTGCAAGTGAACCTCCACATGTAGGAAAAATGCAAACCCTGACCCAACGTTTGGGTTTCACTTAGGAAGTTTTTATCGAAAGTTGATAGCTAGTGATATGCCAGGCTCTAACGCTAACGCAGCCCATTTTATTTATCCACATTCGCCAGCCCGAATTAGCCAAATCTGTTGCAGGGGCGAGTGCCGATGGCTGTTTGGGCCACCCATTCACCCACTAGAACATGGTGAAAGGTGATGTCATGGTTGGATTCCTCAGTCGTGGGTGACAATTTTTTCCCTGAAAAAAATAAAATAAACGAAAAATATTCCTCTTTTTTGCTTGAAAGGCATTTTCTTTCCACCAAAAACAGCCCGTGGAAACTTCATTTAGTGGTACATGCATAACTGGTCTACTTTTTTTTTTTTTGATTATTTTATTGCCAAAAGAGACAGAGTGCCTGATTGCATCCCTTTTCTTTGATTGAACGTTACACCAAATCAGGATGGCCATGTATTATTAAGTCATCTTGTCGTCATCAGGTTCTTTTTACGTTTACAAGTACAATACTCAATTGAAATACATATTTAGAAATTTTCTTGTTAGCTTTGCAAAATTGCCCTTTTCAGGGGGGAGAAATTAAATGACTTATATTTTATCCATTTTATTAATTAAAATATACCCCTCCTTACGTTTCGTAAAATCAAAGTTTAGTTTTAAATATGATATTTATATTAAATTACAATAAATATAATAATTTAATTCTTAAGTAAATAAATATATAATTAAAATTAAATTATCATAATAAATTATATAAAATATGAGATTAATTGAGACATTACATAAATATAATATGAGAAAAATAATTAAAATATATATGAATATATAAATATGTCAATATCTATATAAAATGAATTAGCAACATGTAAAACTTATATGTATTTATAATACATTTAGCACACAAAAGAAAATGAACATACAAATTTTTCTCTAAATTAAATTACTATTACAAATTATGCAAAATATTTGATGAATTAAGATATGAGACGGAAACACAATTTTTTTCTAAATTGAATTAGACAAAAATCAAATATAAGATGAATTAATATATGACATGAACACAACATAAAAATAATTAAAATACAATACAAAAAATAATATAATACAAAAAATACCTGAACATGTCAAAATATATCTAAAATATATTATTAACATGTTAAACTTTAAATAAATTTATAATACTTTGAACACACGAAAAAATAACATGAAGATACAATTTTTTCCTTCTTTTTTCTCTTTCGTTTCTTCTTTCCAAAATTCATGGTAGAAAAAAGTAGATTGAACTTGGCAAATCAAAAACCAAGGGCCCTACCGATCTAGAGCTATATGATGAACTAGAGTTTAGTTGAACTGGCCTAAAACCAGGCAACCGATAAAAAAACAACTAAAAAACCAAAGAATCTTTCTTTAATTTTTTAAACTATTTTTGCATGTGATGATATTTCAACCTGTAACCCCTTAAATTTATACTAAAGACATACCACTAAACTAGCGCATATTTTTATTAACAATTTAATATATTTAATATTTATTTAACATTTAAATTCTTTTAAAAATATTTAAAATTCTTTTAATAATATTTAAAATTAACTATATTAGTTTTAAATTAATCTCAGTTTTGATATAACTAAAACTTAAGCTTAATTAACTCGTATCTAAATATTTTCAAGTTAAACACTTTAAAAAATACTAGAATGTGTTTTAACTCCTTCAAACACTAAAAAAATGCTCTTAATACATATATTTATATAAAACATTTTTTAGATAAGTTTTATATATTTTAAATTCATGAAAAACCTTTTAAATTTGATTTTCATATGCATTTATCGATACACTATGTGTATGTATTGATACAATGCTTGGCAGTAAGTTAACTTTCATGAAACCCTTATGAGCATCGATACAAGTGGCTATTGTATCGATACAATAAGGAGTATATCTATACAAATGTCTATTGTATCGAACCTTTTCTCGTATTGTTAAAAGGTTATTCAACAATCATATTTTGTACATTTAATTGCAAAGTATCAATACACAAGGTAAATATGTTGATACAAACAAGGGAGAGTGAATAAGAATAACTAAAATCAAGCTCACAACAACTATATTCCTTCATCAAACATTCTCAACAGCCATATTCTTGATCAAGGCTATAAACAAGCCTCTTCAACACCTCCAACAAAAAGAAGAACAAAGAGAATGAGCTTAAAGTCAAATTTTTCATTAATTCCATCATTTTTGTTAGCTTTAATGGAGAGATTGAACCAAGAGGGGGGGTGAATTGGTTCTATAAAGAATTTGTAAAATTTGAAA
>JBBYHO010039412.1:0-10928 GCA_038382025.1 Adansonia gregorii
ATTAGATTAGATTAGAGTAGATTAAATTATTTTTGATGAATCCATGGTAATAACAGCAGCAATTATTGGTTGCTTCATACAGTAATAATAATAAAATAAGTCAAGTAAAAAGGTTAATATAGTAAATGGATTCTAAATTTTATTAAATTTAATTATATAGTGTATTTATTTTTTAAAATATCTTTGGTGCTTAAAATATATTTTTTATTAAATTAGTACCTAGCATCAACCATTAGCTTTTTCAAATTTCTTATCTTTTGCCCAATTAAAACCTGCCATGTGCTATTAAAATTGCCACCTATTTTTATTAAATTTACTAAAAAACTACAGGAGATAAAGATCAAATTGGTAGAAAATATATATATCTGTCTACCAAAATTCCTAATCGAAGAGAAGAAGACGAAGAAGAAGAAGAAAAAACCGTAAGTATTTGATTTGAAAGCTTCAATGTTTGATTTTTGGGTTGCTTTGATGTGAAAACAAAAATGTCTGCATCTACTGTCTCGATCACCACCAACCTAGCAGTGACGATTCCACGCCAACGGGTCCTCATCGTTGAGAAGAGATCAGGTATCAAGCATTGGTTGTTGATCCAAACCCTAATGGATTTAACATTAGGGGAAAAAGCTGCCCCTATCGTTGCCATCGTTGATCACAGCAGAGATCTAAGCCACCATTCGATCCATGGGACTCGTTGCAAGCGAGAAAGGTTGCCGTGGGTCCAAACTCGAACGGCTTGCTACTGTGAACAAGGAAAAGAATGGTTAACAAGAATCAAGAAACCCCCGTGGTTGACTTTGGTTAGCATATTTATTAAGAATTTAGTGCTTTTGCTTGTTTTGGCTGTCTTAGCTCAGATAATTAAGAGATTTCCTTTGAAATCAGGGGACATTAGTGGGTTTGGGACACAACCAAGATTAACTAAATTTGAGGGTAGGTTTGTTAACGTTGATAGTTTTTTGAAGACCATGACTAAAATGATTCAGTTTAGGCGAGGGTTGTCGGTAGGAAAACTGGAAACGAAATTGGTGAGTTGATTGAGAGGTAAGGAGAAAAATGAGGAAGGGGAAAAAAATTAACAATATATAAATATTTTTAAAAAAATATTTATTATTTTTTAATTAAAAATTATTTTTTGGTTTATACATATGATATTAAGTGTTGCCATGTGTCAACTTTTATTTAAATGGAAGTGCCATATAACTAAATATTTAACGGTGCCATTAATCGGTACTACAATAGTATATGTAGTAGAACTTTTAAGTATTAAAATTGATATTTTAAAGGTAAAAGTATTATATTAGTAAATTTGATAAAGATTAAAAGTTATTTACGATGTTAATTTTAATGTTTGATTGGTTATAATAGAATAAAATTGTAACAGAATAATTATTTTTAAAAAATAAAATAGAATAAAAATGGAATAAAATAATTTATGCAATAGTTTGATTTTATATAATAGAATAATATGATATTTGAATCTTTGATAAAAGAGATTAAAATTTTTTAAAGTAATTTTTTATTTTTTCTAAAATTAAAATAGGGCATTGAATGATCATTCAGTAATTTTATAAAATAAAAATATAATTGATTATTTTTTTAAATAATTATTTTACAGATTAAATAATCGTATTACTGTAATACACTAAATATACTTATAATAAAATTTTTATTATACTGAATCAAATGCTTTGAAAGTAAAATAAAATACTTACAGTGTTCTCTTTATAACTTATAACTTAAAACTTTAATCTTTTGTTTTCTTTTATCCTCCTTAATCAAAATTGGCCGCCCCCTTCGCTAAAAATTACGATTACAGTCGATTACTTTATCTTTTTTGGGAGGTCTCCCGAGCTTAGCTAGTTTTAATGCTGAAATTTTGCAACTTAAAACAGAACACTGATACAGCCAAATACGACTTGCGGTGACTCTTCGATTGATTAGAAAAAGAACCTTAAAGTCAAAAAGATGATTCTACATAATTGACATTAATGTTTCTTTATTTTTAATTGAGATGAAAGCATATGATACCCAATAAGCAAAAATTCTTCTACTAAATAACAAGTCTAGTCTGCCAACTGTGTTTGAAAAAAATTGAAAATTGTTAATTTTATATTGAATCCAAAGCCAAATTTTCTCCAATTTAATCAATCCGATTCCTTTTAACTTGCATTGCCGCCAAGTTTGGAAGTGGCCATCATCGTGGCCCATTACAAAAAAGGACCCTTTTTCTTTTGTTGGTTACGCACGAAGGCCACAAAATAAAATGTAAGGACCTCTAAATCATCATGCTATATGGTCGATAGCTCAAAATTTGAAAGTTGTAGCAAGACATGATAACTTGTAGATCCCGCTTTAACATTTGCACACTAACAAATTTGACTTAAATTAAAACATGCTTTTTTTTTCTTTCCTTCCATAAAAGTACATGAAATTCACGAGCACATTGAAGTAAAGACAGATTTGACATAGAAAGAATTAATGAGAAATCTCCAAGTCCAACCAACGTTCTCAGGTTTTGATTAGAAACCTAATGTCAACTTATTTTTGGAAAGCATCCATTCAGCTTAATGCCAGCAATGCGTCGTATTTGTAAGCCGAAAACGTTTCTCAGTCCAGCAATAATTTTCACATTTACGAATGGCTTCATGCTTTAATTCCATCTTTTTCTTGTTTGTATGCAAAAGTTTTTTTTTTAAAATTTAAATAATTAAAAATAGTATTCCCAAAAAAAAAAAAAAAAAAAAGAAAACACAGCGCACGCCTCCTGCTACATGAAGTATCTGAAAGGTTTGCAAATTACAAAATTCAAATATGGTGGCTTTATATTTATACCCAGTGACGTTTATGCATGCCACAGTAACAGTTGTAAGAAAAATTAGTTCCCATGCATTTTCAGAATTAATTTTACTTGTCAATTTTTGGTTTTCAGTTTCTCTCTCTGACACACTCACGTGTTTGTGTGTGCGTGCGTGTGTATATATATATATATATATATATAAACCAAAATCAAGGCCTGAAATGACCATAGGATAAATCAAGTAAAAGCTCATATCAGAAGCAGTGAATGAGATTAGTAGCGAGCGCATATGTATGGCAATTATTGTTGTAGTTGGGATGTGTATTTCGTGAAACAAAGTCATCCCGAAAATCATTCCTTTATCATTCTCAAGAATGTATTGTTATTTCACAATCATGCCCATCGCTGATAAATATTAAAATATCACTGTCCATAGTATCTTCAAAGAAATGCTTGATGGTTTTGTATATAAAAATATATGAATTTTTCAAGATTGAGATTCAATTTTTAATATTTTTACTTTTTTTTTAAAAAAAATTTGGGTCTTCTTTGTGTAAATATATATGTATTAGAAGGAAAAGGTGTGACATGTTGGTCTCTGTTCGAATTGCTCATTTCTAAAATCACACTCTATTTTCAAGATTCTTTTGCTTAAAGTCTATTCTCCATCCTCAATGGAAAAAGTCGATATTCAGCTAGACAACAAGATGAATATTCTGCTCCAAAACTTAGGTCTTAAATCCTAATAAATATTGCTATATATTACTCATGTTTTCTTCTCTTAATAATAATTATAGTATTAATTAATTCGCTCGCTACTTTTCATCAATATATAATGCAAGACATGATTTCTGTTCATAAGGGGGAAAAACGACCATACTTCATTTATGGCTTCAACCATGCACTCTACTCTTTAAAAATAAAATAAAAATTATTCCTTTATAAAACAAATAAAATTATTCATATATAATAAAAGCTATTAATTTTAATTTGTAAAACAAAACACCTTAAGTGAATATATTAGATTTTAATACGTATTTAAGAGATTTGGGGTGGCGGTTCCACTAAGACCAAAATGAAGCCGGCTCTAACCACCACCAACTGGCCCCTACAATGTCTTTCAATTATTGAAGTCTTCGTCACTGTTCGGCTAGCCACGTATGCCGTAGGCGTAGTAGAGAATGAATTCAACTTTTTCTGATTTTCTCTTTGTTAAACTCGAGTCCAATCCCTAGCCAAACCCACATCATTAGTTTTAGATCTACCAATGCCCCAACCGCTTTACTATATCAGCTAGCAAATTTAATCAAATATTAACCACAAATTTATTTTCTTAAATTTTAAAAGGAAAATCAAATCCCAAGGGCAGTTGGATTTCCTCATGGACTCCTGCTCTTCGTCTATGGCTCCTGCTCTTCGTCTACTTCAAGTTACGTCATTCGAAGCATTCTGGTGTGACTCTACCAGATTTTGGCGTATCACTCAATTGATGGTTCTCCTAATATCCCGCTCTCTACAAGCGGAACGCGCAGTCACAAAAGAAAAAAAAATTCCTTCTTTTTTTTTTTAACCTAAAAAAATACACATTAAAATAGTCGAAACAAGCCAACATTTCCTTGCTATCTTAGTTCTCTCTATAAAGTTAGCTTAATTTCCCTCACCATTTTCTATATATGCAGTGAAACCATGCTCTGACGGAATTCCTGGACTTCTCTTCTGCTTATTTTTGGTCTACGCCAAGAGCTTCAAAGATTAATGGCGGTTTCTAAGTCTTCATTGATTAAACAACGAGACAACTTTGATCAAGATAATCACAAGAAACGAAAGCCATTGATTCCGGGGCTACCGGACGAGATCGCAGAGCTTTGTCTTCTTCATCTTCCATATCCATACCAATCGCTGGTACGTTTAGTGTCCTGCTTATGAAACAGAGCCATAACGGACCCTGGCTTCTTTCTCTTCAAGAGATCCTCATCGCTTTCGCTACCTTATCTGTTCGTTTTCACTTTCCACAAATCAACAGCCCGGATACAATGGCAAGCTTTGGATCCGCGATCAGGCCATTGGTTTAGATTACCTTCCATGCCCTGTCCCAAGGCCGTGTGCCCACAAGGGTTTGCTTGTACTTCGATTCCACGTCAAGGCCAGCTGTACGTTTTGGGTGGTCAGCGCTCAGACGAAGAAACTTCAATGCAGACAACAATCGTCTACACTCCATCCACAAATAAATGGTCCATGGCGTCACCAATGATGACCCCACCATCAAATCGTGGCTGTCGGGGGAAGTGAGGCCGGATATAACGATTGCATCACCGTCGTAGAATGCTATGATCCACACAAAACACATAGATTGGCCAGGTATGATCAGCTGTGGTGGGAAGCAAGATGTACGTGACAGAGGGGTGGACGTGGCCTTGCATGATTTGGCCGAGGGGCGGCGTCTACGACCTGGAGGACCATTTGTGGCAGGAAATGAAGGATGGGATGAAGGAAGGTTGGACTGGGGTGAGCTTCGAGCTTGGTGACAGGCTGTTTGTCATTTCAGAACACGGTGAAGGTATACGTTGCTGATCATGACGTGTGGCAGTACGTCGGTGGTGATAGATTCCCACGTGAGGCAATGCAGAGGCCTTTCTCTGTAAGTGGAATAAGTGGAATGGAAGGGAAAATCTACGTAGTCTCAAGTGGGCTAAGCGTGGCAATGGGTAGGGTATTTGAGGGGCAAAATGGGGAGTTCACCGCAGAGTAGGAGGTTGTGGCTGCCCAAGAGGCCTTTCACGACTTTTCTCCTTGTTTTTGCCAAGTGCTTTGTGCCTAAAAATCTGTCTCTGATACAAACTACTAATAGCATATATATTATGTACAGACAGAGTATCAACATCTTAATTCATAATTTACACTTTGATTTCATGTGCTTTGTATTACAATTACTTTCCAATTGACTTGTTAACTTACTTTCCAATTACTTTAATTTACACTTTAATTTACGCTAACATTGACTTGTTAACTTTCTGCATCACTTTCCAATACTCCCCATTGATTCAAAATTGTAGACAACAAGCTGATGTCTGAAGTACTCATGCTTCCGTTGTGGTAGTGACTTGGTAAAGATATCTGCTACTTCATCAGTGATGCTGCAAAACTTCAGCAAAATAGCCATTTCTGCTACCAATTCTCTAATGAAATGGTATCTTTCATAGATATGCTTCGTCTTCCCATAGATTGGATTTTTAGCCATCGCACTTATAGCCTAGTTATCACAAAATATCTATTATTGCTGTCTGCTTTTGAAAAAGATCAACAAGAAGTCTTTGCAGCCATACAGCTTGACAAATAGCAGATGTTACAGCAACATATTTTGCTTCGAAGGATGATAAGTCTGTTGTGGCTTGCTTCTTTGAACTCTACGATACAACTCCGGATCCAAGACCAAAAATACTTCCAGATGTGCTTTTTCTGTCATCTGAAATACCCTCTCGATCACTGTCAATATAAACGATATAATCTGAAATCTACCACTCGCAATACATATGCCATAATCAATAGTTCTTGCAACATAATGTAGGATCTTTTTTGCTACCCCAAGGTGTTGCTTTGAAGGACTATGCATAAATCTAGACACAACACCAACAGAAAACGCAATATCAGGATGGCTACGAGCCAAATAAATGAAACATCCCACTAAGCTTCTGAAATAACTGGCAATTGCCTTTTCCATTCCATCTTCTAATATTAGCTTCTCATTCATATTCATAAGTTTGGCTGCAGCTTTTCAATTCAACATGTTAAACTTCTTTAGGAGATCTTATGCATACTTTTTTTTCTGTGACAAAAAATTTCATCACTTCTTTGCATCACTTCAAGTCTGAGAAAAAAAATGCAAAAAACCAAAATCTAGCATGTCAAAGCTGTCCACCATGCTTCTTTTGAACTTATTTATCAAAGATTGAGATGAACCTATGTATATCATATCAACAACATAAAAGCACACATTGAGAAATTTATCTTTACCTTGTTTTGTCAAATAAAGAGTAAACTCATTCTTACTTCTTTCAAATCCATTTTTGTAGAAGTTTGAATTGATTTTACTATACCACACTCATGGTGCTTGTTTTAATCCCTAAAGCGCCTTTTTCAATCGATAGACTTTATCTTCTTGGATAGCCACTATGAATCCTTAAGGTTGTTCAATATAAACTTCTTCTAATACACCATTTAGGAAAGGTAGACTTAATATCAAATTGAAAATAGGCCATTTCAATTAAGTTCCCAAGACTAAGACGACTTTTACTGTATCAAAAGAAGCAATAGGGGAAAATGTATCTTCAAAGTCAATACCTTATTGAATGCCACCATCAACATTATAGTTTGTCTTGCATATCCATTTCATCCCTACAACGTTTTAACCTTCTAGTAGATGCACTAACTCTTGGTTTGATTTTTTTGAATTGCCATTATCTCCTTTTTTATTGTATTTCACCGCTCTTCTTTCTCAATTGCTTCTTCATACCTTGCAGGGTCTGAGACAAAAAAAGCAAATGTACATGTTTCATATGTTTCTCTTAAAGATCTGAACTTTCTTTAAAGAGTCTCATCTTATGAGGAAGATGGGCTCCTACTACTATTTGAGGTTGAAGGAGATGTAGAACTGATCATATCATTTTCTACAGGAGTTTCAGGAGCTTTGCTTCCAACTAGAATCTAACTTTTTGTTGCGTCATTCTTAAAATTCCACCCCTAGCATGGCTTTCAATTAAATACCATTTTCTTCTACATATCATAAGTTGATAATATTGTCAACAAAGGATCACAAAAGGAAACTTAACTCTACTAGGTGCTTGGAAGACAGATCATCTTAGATGGTTGTAGTTCAGTGACATTCCAATTATACAGTAGATTTCAATAAGTGATGTGATTCACTGAAATTCCAATCTTGCATGTTGATTTTTAAAATATCAATAAATCATACAAAATATTTCAATTTAAAAGGACATGCTAATTCATAGATGGCTTAAACACGTAGCATTTTCAACACGTTAAAAATTATATACCTATACACTATGGCATAAAATCAAAACATAAACCAACATGGTAAAACATTATATGCAGCAAAAGAGCATAAAAGCATAGCGCACTAACCTTAACAAAGATCAGTTGCAAGGTGTTGAAGGCAAAAAAAAAAAAAAAAAAATGAAAACACCCAAATTCAGGAAGACAAAAAATACATAAGATTAGAAATGCATTTGATGTTCTTCAATTATAAAAGAGAAGAGTTAAACAAGATAAAATTCAGAAAACTCTTGCAGTAAAAGTAATTGAAGACAAAAAACAACAAACAAAAAGAATTATCAGTAAATGTAGGTGAAAATTGCTAGGAAAACAAAGGTACTTAAACCAAAAAAAACCAAAAAAGATATAGCATCAGGAAAAATTACATCAAAATCCAATATGGAAACAAAGAAAAAACAAATATGACGTTGAACGAAAATATTAATGCATAAATATGTCGATCAATAGTAAACAATATGCCACCAACTATTTTTTGGCACAAAAAGATTTGGTTTGATAGAAATAAACTTTTAAGCAATTAATCATTAGCTCTCTCACTAAAGTTAAATAGAAAAAGGTATCAAACAAATGAAAACTCATAATATCACAATGTAAGATAAAGAGTTGAACATACATATTTAGAACATGTTTAAAAAAATTATTAAATAATAAATAACCATATTAAGATACCCAGAAATAAATAGAATATAATATAAATCCTTATAATTTAGTTATACCACAATAGCTCAATTGAAAGCACACAAAAGTAAAGTTGTAAATTAGAATGTAAGAATAAGAACTTCAATAGTTTACAAGCAATATAAAAAATTAGGCACATAACCTTAAAATAAGTAATGAATAAACAATTGGACATATAATATACGAATACAAAAAGAATATGCAGCATAAAGAAAATTAAAAACATGGTTGTTTCAAGGCTTGGAGTTTTTTTTTGTCATTATCATTTGGTTCTTTTGTTCATCCCCAAAGAAAGCTTGATCATATCTGAAACAACAATCGTTACCAGGTTAAAATTTTTGCATTTTGACAGCATATTCTACTATAGAAACAAAGTTATATCATTAAGCATATAGATAAAAAGGGAATTTTCGGATACAAAAAACGTAAAAGAACATAAACATTAAATCCAGTTGTTGTTGAAACCAGACAAGTAAAAAACTACAAAACCACATGTAAAGTATCTTAGTAAGACATATAGGGAGAAGAGCCTTGACTATAAAATTTGAGTTTTCATCTCTTGGAGAATAGTCAAAATAGAATAATAAACACGTTTAAGGTTGAAACATGTGCAGCAAGTAAAAAAAAGCTTATAAGCTTTACCATTCGTTCAATTGGTTTAGTTTCTTCAAAAAACCATTCCGGCAAAATGATCAATTGATTTGAAATTAAGAGAATCTATAAATGTGTTTGCCTCAAGACTTTAAAAGTTAACTATAACTCAATTACGAAGAAATTCTCTTTAGAAAGTAATGTAGTTACAAAAATGCTATCTCAGGAGATAGTAGAAGTTTCGACTTCAGGAGACATTAGTTTTGTAACTAAGTAAGAGTTAACGTTACTGTCTCAAGGCGATCGCCTTTACAGATTTTTCAAATTTTAAATTAATTCATCATTTTGTTTAAATAGGGTTTTCGAAGGAATTAATTGTCAAAGCTTCGAAAAGTTGTAAGGAAACTGCAAAAAAAGAGAAAAGATTAGTGATTTGCAATATATATGCAAACCAATTGGGGTAGACAACAACACGGCAATACCAAAAAGGTTGGAGGTCAGTGAATAAACGCTACATTTTTTATAGCTATGTATGTCAATCAATGAAATCTGAGCCAAGCACATCCGTAATATCATGAAGAAGTAGAATACTAATAACATATTCAACCTTGTAACAGAAGAAAAAAGCTTAGACTTTAGAATAAAGCAGCAAATGCAAAAACAAATGCAAAATTACGGAGGTTTGTAGAAAAATTCGACTAAAAGATCAATGCTCGATTATTTTAACTAACTCCCACAAGCTAAGGGAGATTTAATTAAAACTAATAATAGGCATAGACATCCAATTAAGTTAAGGCAGAATAAAATTTCATAGTCAATTAAAACTAATAACAGGCATATTCGAAGACAGACTCAATTAAAAATTATAACACCCATCAGCATATATTAGTAACTATCAAATATCAAAACTGCATTAAATATTACCACCTTCATGGTTAAAATAGATAGAATCATGTAACTCGTGACTTAATTTACTAAGGGAGCTAAAAGACGACTTCATTTATGTTTACGCTTTGGCTTAACAACAATGTTTCCAGAAACAAAAAAGCTTGCACAAATTGATATGAAAAAGAAAAAAAAGCTTCAGAACTATTAGAAAATAAAATATGATCAATCACAAACTTAAAACAAAGTGACCCATGAGTTGTTAAGTAGAAATCAACAAGTCCAATTCCTATAGAAAAATCAATTACATGCAACAAAAATTCTATTTCTCAATTTTATAACAATCTTTTTGCCTCATTGTCATGCCACAAAAAACTAAAAAGTATGGAAATACTACTTTTACTATTATAAATATTAGAATTGGTGATTGACGTAAATATGAACATAAATATCATATTTCTTAAATATCACTGCCTTCATAAATATGAAAATATCACTCTTAATATTTATGATAATATCATAAATATTATTCTTTTTGAAATATTACTCTTAATACCATAAATACTATTCTTTTTAGCAAGAGTACATGGCATTAAATGCAAGAACTAGAATCTCCCTTTAATACTATAATAGGACTCGGTTCTTTTTCCAATTTAAAAACCATAAAAATTGGAAAATAAAGGATACATTAATCAGTGAAAGTCTTAAATTTGCTAAATATAGAGAACTAACCAGATTAAAGATTTGAGATGTCCAAATTATCTTCAATCAATCTCCCCTTCAATTCAAGGACTGAAAATAAATCAACCAAATAAAGACAATAATAACTTCATCAAGAAAATAAGCTTTAGATGATAAGAAACAAATCATGAACAAAAAAAAGATTTGAGATGCCCATCTTGGT
>JBBYHO010039412.1:15633-39078 GCA_038382025.1 Adansonia gregorii
ACAAGGATAGATGATAAAGGAAGTAGCAGTCAAGGAAAGTCTTCCAAAAAATCTAAATCTGATGCTGATGCAGCATGCATCTTCTTTTGCCAAACCCACATTCTCATCATACGTCTCCCAAGGGGAAAGGAAACTGCAGTCAGATTACTTCTGCTCTTGATACAGCAGAAACTATCTCATCTGCTTCAGTTGATACCGCAGGAGAGTGGTCAAACTTGATTCGGAAAGTGTCAGAATCTACTGCTTTCGCAAGATGATTTCCCAGATTATATGTCCTTGATTATCTGAAGCAAGGGGAGATCAGATCAGGTAACACTTGTAGGCTGTGCTCTGGTTCTCCGGATACATTTTTTTTTTAATTTTTAATTTATTGGGCTTGGCATTATAATCAATTGGGCTCTACTGCATACACTGTTGCTGCTGTTGTATTTTGACAAGCCATTCTAAAAAGCGGCCATTTTCTCTGATGCTCCTATTTCCTAGAGTTCCCTATAATGCTCATTGAACATGTTGACCTTTATTCTTCCTGATTTTCTCAATCTACATTTTAGAGTTACATGCCTGTGCGTTCTGTTTGAGACGGGAATCATTCTAATTTTCCATGTATTGCATTTTATATATTCTTTTCTGTCTTTTATGCTAACCCCTTTAATTTCCTTTTTCCTCTTGTCCATGCTTCATTTCATACTCTAATTTCTGTCTTGATTCTTACGAAGAAATGCTTCTTCTACTTGAGTTTGTGATCTTGCTGTTCTGCAGGTTATCCATTTGTTTTTGAGTCAAAGTTTAGCAAGGATTGCCAACCATGTTTTTGCCTTCAAATGCATATGTACTTGGCTCTATAATCACTTTTTTCTTTTCTAATCCACTGATTCATCATTTAGCTCAACCAGGCAAGTTTGATTTGCCCTTTTTATTTATATGCATTTCAGATTGCTTGGTTATATCCATTAAGGAAAAAAAATCCTTGCTATAATTGTGTAGGACACAGATTAAGGATTGTGCGAATTTAACCACCTAAAGGGTTGCATGATGCATATTTTAGTTAAAAGATTTGTCTACAAGCAACAGGTTTTTTTTTTCAGTTATACACAAACAGGAATGCTGCATTTTGAACAGTGTTCTGTCTTGTACATTTTCAGCAGATTTTCATTACAGTGAGTGCCTATCTAAATCTTATTTCCCACCGGTCGCTACTGAAGTCTCTCTCTCTCTCTCTCTCTCTCTCAACCCCATTGGTATTCGTTCTCTTCTTTTTCTCTTTCTTTATTTTGTTGGCTTAATATTGAGGTTTTCCTTTGAATTTTTGGTGTTTGTATGGTGGCTGTCAAATCGAAGATAGTCAAACGTTAACTTGTCTCCTACAACTTTTCAGCGTGCAAAACTTCGCTATGCTACAGGTTCAATATGTTCGCCGAAGATTAAAAAAGGGGGGTGGGGGAGCTGATGCATAAATTAGATGAGGTTGAGGCAGAGATTTTATATTATGGATACTGGCATTCTGCAAATTACATAGACAGGCTACAGATCTAAACGCTATTCATTTTTATTGATGATTCGACAGAAGAATGAAGAACACACACGATCAGTAGACATTGGTTTTTGTTCAGTCAGAGTGCACTTGGTAATAGCCCAACCTGACCTTCAAATTCTTTAATGTTCCCTTCGGGATTCTCCTCAAATCTTGCTATCCTGAAGTGTTTTAGCTCAACACCTTTTGCCTCTCCAGTAAGCACGAGATCAGCCAGTATCCTCCCAATCACCGGTGACATCTTGAACCCATGACCAGAAAACCCACCACCAATCACCACGTCCTTCCCAAATTCCCCACCCAGAAAATCAATCACAAAATCTTCATCCGGGGTCATCGAGTACACGCACGATTGAGTTGAAACGGGTCCATTTGAATCAACCATCCCTCTAAATGTCTCATCAATCCATTGCTTCAAGGAGGTGGGAATGAGTCCAGGACCTCCCCATGGCCTTTTATGTGGGTCACACGAATAGCCCCCATGCACAGCAATTTTAATCAGCCCCGGGTACTCCAACGATGGTGTGCCATATATATATGGGTTTCCATAGCTAGCGAATGTTGGAAAATCACTTCCGAGTGCAAAGTTGGCCTCATGCCCTACCTTAATCCGCCAATAACATACCTTGGTTTCCAAAGGTCGAATGGGCAGTTCAATCCCACTAACGATTTTAACTAACTTTCTCATCCAAGCCCCCGCAGTGACGACACATTTTTTACCCCAAAACTTTTCACCATTGCTTGCACACACTATTACCCCTGCGCCTCTCACTCCGTCATTGACTTTGGTTATACCATTCACCTCCACGTTGTCTCTGAGGAACGCCCCATTCTTAAACGCCAGCATTTGGAACATTGAGACTGCCTTGGTGGGCTTGATAACACCACCATGCTCGCAAGACACTCCAATCCAGTCCTCTGGTATGTCAATCCGCCCGGAGAATCTTTCGGTCACTTGCCGGCGGTTGAGGACCTGATGTGGCATGGCCTTATTCTTACAAGTGGCGATGACGGAGAAAAGGCTCTTGGAATCGGCAGGGCCCATGTCGAAATGTTGGGCCTTGAAGTAGACCCTGAATCCGATTTCGGACTGGGCCTGCTCCCACATCTGGTAGGACTCAGTCACCAAGCCATGGTAGTAGTCCTCGGGGTATGTTGCTCGGATGGTGCGGGACTCGCCGTGAGAAGAACCTCGCTGATGCAGAAAATCAAACTGCTCTAGAAGCAAGGTTTTCTGCCCTCTTTTGGCCAGTTGGTATGCCGTGGAACTCCCCATGACGCCCGCTCCAACTACAATTACGTCAAATTCATCACCGGAATATCCCATCGCTCTCGATTGCTCTCTTTTCCTTTAATAAGCGATAAGAAAAAGGCTTCAGTAGTCGTTTTTGGCTTGGTTGGACTTGGATTACTAATAGCCTGCAGCCTGTAGGTATTTAAGAGGAGATGCAAATTAAAAAAACAGCCTTTGCTGGAAATTTCAATGTTGCCTTTGATGTTTTTTCCTCATGAATCCTGATTCGGTTAAAACTTAATGCAATCCGTAATAAATACGGCAAGTTCACATGTAATACTTGTTTGAGCACGTACCTCCCCTCTATACTCTACTGCCAAGAAAGGAAGGATATTTTTCTTCAAGTAATGGTATTATGACTATGAGGATGGATAACATTAGTTGGTTCATGAACAAAAAAAGATCATATTCTTTCCATACAAGCAAAACTGTTTTAAAGTGAGGATAGATTGACGTGTAAAGCGTTTTTTTAGTTCAGATGACAGCGAAGAATATTCAAAAAGATTCAAAAAATTAAAATAGGAAACGTAGGATCATAGGGGCTAATACTACTACTAGGCATGAGTGGGTATAGTGGGAGCCGCAATTAAGCTTGAAATGGAACTTCATTCATTACGAGTCGGGTTTGACTCAGATAATGAGAATCTTTTCGGAGAATCCACTTTTCAGCTTTGCAAGTTTTGATCGCGCAACATGTTCACTTATGTCCTTGATAATGACAATATTTTGCTTTACTACGAGTACAATGGCCCAACGCTCAAGTATTATATTTATTCCCTTCTTTTTTTTTGCTTTTGCTCCCTTTTATTATTGCTGTCTTGAAGTAATGTGCCTCCCTTGCTTTGTGAAAGTGCAAGGTGGATATATCACGTGTATATTTTAGTAAGTTGTTGTTCTACTTCTGCAACACGCTACTGGTCCTGCATCAAATCATCATCAAGGACAAATGAATATGACATGCTGACTCATGACTGACAAAGACATTCACAAAGATCTAGTCATCCTCCACTCCCTTTATCGATCCCTATAGATATGTCTCAAATTATCAGTGCCCTATCCTTCCTGGCAATGGAATATTCTTCTTGGGCACTGTGCTGATGCAATTTGCAAGCGAGGAATGCCATTTTATGCTGATAATCTTTTCGGTTTTGATGGATTCATTTGGGTTGGGTCCAAGCTTTGGCTGGAATGGTTCTTTTCGGTCCTACACTCCTACCCCTATCATACGGACAGTGCAGGCTGCCAATGGAACTATTGCCGAGTTACGAGGCTGCTACTGAAAAAGTTGGACTGGACACATTGAATCACAGTGCAAATGTTTTGCAACACATGTCAGGAGCAGTGGCACAACAAGGCTAACAAATAATTTAAGTGATGAGCTTAATTTGCTATCGAGGAAATTCTTGCTAATGATTGTGACCATATTTTTCCATTATATGTCAGTCAACCTAAAATGGATATTGGCCATAAAAAAACTGGTAGAAAAGAATCTGAGATTTCTGTAAATAATGAAACCCTAGATAAAGAAATTAATTTAATTAGGGTATTATCAAAAAATATGAACAAAATAATTAGTGACAAATTGCAGCCAGTTATTGCAAACTACCATATGCTTTTTGAGCTATCTTGATCTCATTCCCTCACTCAAGTTCTTAACACTGTTAGGACAGGCAATTCACATTTCAAACTGGGTTCTAGCTGGAATTGTCTCGACAGAAAATGAAAAAAAAAATGCTGCTAAATAGACTTGATTTGGAATTGACCATATCGGTCTCTTCTGAATCTTTCATTACATAATAATAAATAAACTGATACTCGAGAATCTTGGTCACAGTTTTTTTTTTTTTTCTTTTGAAACTGATAAATAATATTGTTCCACATTCCAGGGTTTTCTCTTAAAGCTTCAGAATTGGATGCAACGAGCAGATCTTTATCAATGCTTGGAATCTCCTTCATATCAGAAGAACATGGCCGACTACTAATCCTGTCTGCATTCTCTGGATTTTCTCTCACTGCTGTAGAAATAATTCTATCCATATCTTCACCATTAATAATTCTAATAGCTTCTGAATCAATCTGGAAACATGACTCATTCTCATAGAAGGCAACCTCCTTTGAAACAATAGAATTTGATTTGAAACTAACCATATGACCATCCTCATGTCCGTGAACAGCATCAGCAATGTATTCATTCCAGTAGATGACTAACTTCTTTACTTCTGGGAATTTCTTAATGCAAACTACCGTTAGATGACAGGGAAACTGAACGACCAGGCGAACAAATAGAATATTTTCCAGCTAAACATTTAATTTGTTCCTTTGATCGAGATGTTTTACAAAAGATCTATGGCTCTGTGTATAAACCAAAAACGATCTATGGCAGCGGATCAATTATCATACTATAGTACCACAATATGACAAAACAATGGGTCAGTCTCCATAAATGTTCAGTTATAGGTATTGGAAGACAAAAAGGATCAAATCTCGTAATAACTGCAATTTTATCTCAACAGGTTAGTTCACATGAAAACTTCGAGATCTATAACTAGGGTAGAACCTTGCGATATACTTTTTATGATTAGTTATTGTCAATCTCTAGTTTTTTTTTTTTTTTGAATGGGCATTCTACCTATCAAAATTTTGGGTTGCAAGTCCGTTACAAATTAAGTAATTGATGGCTGCAAAGTAAATCAGAACTTTAAAACGAGAGAAATTAAAGGACGGAGGGGGGGGAGAGAGACAAAGAGAGAACTGTTTTTAAGTGCCAATTCTTGCTGAGGGAGGAAAAAGGGACCTGCTATATGAAAGCATATATGCTTCAACCCTCATAACCTGGAAAAAGATGTAGAACGCAGTTGAGAAAAACACTAGACATGGCATACCATCTTCTAAAGTTTTAAGTAGATCATAGATGGAGTCTAGCCTCTAGGGAATAGCCGAAGCATCCCATAATTTAGGATTTGGGGTTGTTGTCTAGTTGCCACCACAATAATCATTCCATCATTACTTTTACAATTTTCAATTCGTCTGTGTTGAGTTGAGCTGCACTATAATTTGGCTTACAATACTATCTATATCTACCCACCGATATACAGCAATTTACTATTCTCGATTACTAAAATAGAACAAAGTGGATATCTACACTGATTGCTCTCTTGGTTCATTTGTGTTAGTAAACTCAATAAAATGTCTCCAGGCAGAAGGGAATAATTATGGAGATGCTATACCACTGTGAGTCAAATCACCATTTCAGCTGCTCTTCCTTGATCTACGAAGAACACTAAATCTGGCTCTGTCTGGTTTGAGTAGCTTGATGGACTTGGTGGAAAGTTAGTATTTGGCGAGGCTTCCGCAACATGAATACTATCATTTTCGCTTTGGTTTCCAAGTCCTTTTGTTTTCTGAAAGTATGAGAGCTAAGGTCTTTCTGATCGCTGATTCTTGACAAAATTCCAATTCTTCTCCGTATAAGAATTTCAGAATTGAAACGCAACAACACGTGTCTTTGCTTGTTCAGGAACATTGCAGCAAATATCATTAGAGCTGATATTGAAGCCACCCCAGCAATGAAGAACAGACCCCAAAAACTTTCAACACCGAGACTGTTGGAAGAAACCAAGTTGTTGGGGGTAAGACAGCTTTCCTTGTTGAACCATGCGTCTTCAATTTGCATTTTTCACCCTGGGTGACACTCAGGATAGCCCTCGAAACATCTGCTACAATAATGGAAGCTGTAGGGAAGACCTATTAATTGTAAACAAAATAAAAAAAAAAAAAAAGACGGTGCATAGGGTTAGAGAGAAGATTAGAGATTGAGAAGGAACTCACAAAACCGAAGCCATCGGATTTAAATGCTCGTTCGACTGTGGTATATTTGCCACAATATTTTGCAAGAAAGAGCTTCAGGTAAGGAATTTCGTCCAAGTCAGCAACAATACCACCATACGCACATCCCTTGACAAAAGCTCATGAAGTTCTTCCGGAGACAGATACGGGATAATCTGGGATTCAGCAAAAGTTAACCCCTTCAGGATTCCCTCAACGAAAGAGCCATGCTGGAAACCAACCTTCTCCCTTTTCTTTAAGAGCTCGTTTATGTAAGTTACGGGAGGCTGGAGCTTTTCAACGGTTAAAAGTGGCATCAAACCAGCCGTGTAGCTTTGTGTGAGAATGAGGGCGACGAAATACCAAATGATTACCACGAATCGGGCCAAGTTACTGACCAGTCTCTCCCCTGCAAGAGCAACAAAGTGAACAATTTTGAAAAAACAAGTGATTGTTAATAGTAGTTTGTCAAACTATGTGAATCAAGTGAAAGAATTATTACGATGTGCAAACACCATAATACAGAAGGAGAACCTGAAGCTGGTGCCGGTTTGGTGCAAAGGGAGTCCTCGGAAATCTTCATTTATCCTAGAATCCAGACAGCAAATCCGATAAAAATAAAGAAGCAAGCGCTTTTCAGCCAGAGGTCCCACGTCAAAGGTTTCAAGAAAATCCATGCATTCTTCCTCTCGCTATCTCTGATTGGTACAATTATTGATACACCCCATTCAGCATGTGGCAATGCGAAGTCCACGAACCATAACCTGTGTGCGACGATCGTTGTATCTCCTACGGCGAAGAAGTATACCTGTTCATGGGGGTCAACGAAAATTAAAAATGAAAAAAAGGAAATTCCTTCAAACAAAATCGTAATATAAAAAGATAAGGAGATGTTTTACCCCATTGTACACTTGAAAGATTAAGTCATTGTAAGTCCAAGCGCTCTTACCATCAGGCGTTGCAAAGGGAATGAACTCGTAAGTGACGGCATGTGGCATTGCATGCATTACGGCATTGAAAACATCTATGCAATATCGGGTGACTGAAGTAGCTGTATGGGAATTAGGATCCCATATTACTTTAACAAATTGACTGAAACCAACCTTCGCTGGAACCCCAATCTAGGATTTCTTCCCATTTGTTGGGATCTCCCAGCCTCTAGGAGGGGGTGGTATCCCCAGGCCGTATAATGGGAACAAGGTTTGGCTTAAAGTAGAACTAGTGCTTTTGTTTGCCAAATTCAATTCTCTTACAAGTCCAGTTTTTGGTGCCCAAAGCCCGACCCTTCTTTCCCCATTTCCATTCACTTTAACTATCTGAAATACTGATGATTGTGGCTGTCCATTAACAAAATGAATGTCTCCAGTAAGACCTCTGAATTTAGTGCTGGACCACACTTGGATAAGTCGTGGACCGATTTGTAAGGCCCAAAAGTTTCAAGGTCTGTTCCCAAACTACAGGCAACATTAATTCTACTTCCAGAGGAAGTTTCCCATGCTAACATTTCTCAATTGCCTGGAAGCACTTGAGGACAAAGCAAGCTCTTGTTCCTTGGCACAACTTAATATGGTTTTCATTAGAAGTACCAAAATATTCATTCATAGCCTGGCTAGCTATATTTGACAGATGTGGTACCTTAACCAGATTGAAGAGTTGGGGAATCCATATTCGATTTGACCTTTGCTTGCAATGTTGTGAGAAGGAAGAAAGTAGAGATCATTTATTTTTTTCCTGCCCCTACTCTAAGTGGATTTGGCAAAAAGTCCTAGCAACCTCGGTTGTTAATAAACCTCTTGTAAGTGTTGATCTTCAATGGGCAATAAAAACCTTTAAGGGTAAAACTTTTAAGTCTATCTTGCTGTGACTCACCTGGAAAGCAACTATATATTTCATCTGGGAGGAGAGAAACTCAAACAGACATTCAACCAAAAGGAGAACCTCAGATGAGTTATTTCAACAGGTTGTTGCAGTTGTAAGAACACGTTTCTGTACTGTAAGTATTAGTCACAATACTGTAAATACTTCTTTATGTAGGATGTGGGGTATAAGCCACTATTGAAAATGTAAGGCTATACTGTGATTACTATGGAGCAGATTTTTCTGCTTGCTTTTGGATATGAATAAAATTCACTTATCTAAAAAATGCCCACAAAAAGGAACATTTTTCTCAAAATTGTGAACAACTGGATGGAGTGGATTTTCATGTGGATCCCAGAAAATCTTGGCAAGAGTGACCAGAAGTCAAATTTTTCGCCTGCAAGCTGGAATATAGATATTCAAGGTCAAGACACAAAACAAGGGCTGTCTTAAGTCTTAATAGAAAAGTACTAGCTAGGTGTGGACTGAAGTACTGAATTCATCAGCTCCATTCCAATTATCATCCGACCTTTATACTACTATTTACATTCATCTTTTACTGTTGCTATCATTAAGTGGGAATATCTAAAACCGTATTGCTTATGTGCCATGTCTGTATTTAGCAAGCTCAATGGAAGATCTTGCTGGCGACGGGAATAGATTTGGAGATGTTGATCTTTATGAAGTCAGATCACCAACATAGGAATCCTTGTTCTACAAAGGAAACAGTCTGAAAAATCTGTTTGATTTGACAAGCTTGATGGACTTGGCGGGCTGTTAGTGTTTGGCGAGCTTTCTAACAGCACTTATACTGTGAACTCTGCAAGTGCTGCTTGTATCTCTCTCAGTTCACATTTTCCAAAAGTATGGGAGCTCAAGTCTTTTTGGTCAAAGATTCTTGACATAATTCGAAGTCTTCTCCACATTAGAGTTTCAAAATGGAAATGAAATAAGAGATGTCTTTATTCATACAAGGACTTGGCTGCAAAAATGATAACTGCTGATTTTCTAGAATAAAAGAAAAAAGAAGGGACAAAACAGATTTGAATAGTGAAGCTAGCTGTGTTGTCATTCGCAACTTAAAATATTTTATACAAAATGTGTCTTTAGTACAATGGTTAGAACAACTTCCTTGAAGTACGAAACTTTAATTAATAACACCCAACATAAGATGTGTTGACAGCTTTTAGCACTTTTGTTAGATTACATTTGCTGATATAGTATAGAAAATCATACTAACTTCAGAGTACCTAGGAAAAATCTTAAAATCTAACACTCCTCTTTGAGATTTTTTTTTGAAGACCCCAAGCTTTGCCTTTAAATACTCAAACCTTGGTTGCAAAATAGCATTAGTCAAGATGTCTAAAATTTGACTTTTAAACTTATAGTGCTTCGCCAAATTTTTTAGCTTCTCTGATGGCATGGAACTTAAATTGATATGCTTTGTTCTAACATGCTGAACAAGATTTTTAGTAATTTCAATAACTGACTTATTGTCCACCCAAGGAGGAGTAGGATCAATTGATCTTAGCTCCAAATTTGTTAAAAGCCAAATGGCTTGTTTTGCTGCTGCAGTTGTTGAAACACACTCAGCTTCAATTGAGTATTGAGCCATAGTTTCCTATTTCTTAGAATTCGAGCAAAATACACAACTTTTAAAAGGAAAAACATAACTTGAGGTTCTTTTAGAATCATCTACACTTCCTGCCTAATCACTATCTGCATATCCTTCTAGCTTGTTGCTTTCCTTCTTTAAATACCACGAACCTCAATGTACCTCAAGACACTTTTAGTTGCTCTATAGTAAACCTGACTTAGAGCTTGCATGAATCTTGAAAGTAAGCTGGCAGCAAACATTATATCTGGTTTGGTAGCAGACAGATATAACAGGCCTTCAATTAAGTTTCTGTAAGCAAAAGCATCAACTGCACCAACATTATCATTCTCGGATAATTTTTCATTCACAACAAGTGAAGTTGCAACAGACTTGTAATTGTCCATCTTGAACTTCTTCAAAACCTTCAATGCATCCTTCATTTCACCTAAATCGAACATTTCAAACTCCTTTTCCATATTCAACTTGAACTGCTTTATGAGCCCTTTATTGTCACCTGTAACGAATAAATCATCAACATAAAGTGACACAACAAGGTACTTCTCATTATCAAGTTTCTTTACATACAACGTAGCTTCACTCCCCCTTTTAATAAATCCTTGATCGAGCATATATGAGTCAATTCTACTAGACAAGGCCTTTTGGGCCTATTTTAACCTCTACAGAGCTTTATAAAGCTTCAACACTTTCCTTTCACTTTTAGGAGTTTGAAAGCCTTTAGGTTGCTTAACAAAAATCTCCTAATCAAGCAAAACATTTAGGAATGCTGACTTCACATCCAAGTGATACACTTCCTAATCTTTCGTAGTAGCTAAGGCCAATAACAGCCATATAATGTCTAGCCACGGAAGAAAAAATATCTAAGAAATCAATCTCAGGTTGTTGTGAGTACCCTTTAACCACCAACCTAGCCTTGAGCTTATTTATATAACCATGAGGATTGAGCTTAGCTCTATAAACCCATTTCACACCAATCACTTTGTGGTGATCTGGTCTGTTCACTAACTGCCGTGTTTCGTTATTCTCAATCATTTTTGTTTCTTCATTCATAGTAGCCTTCCATGCGTCTTTCTTGGTAGTATTAGCACGATTTACATGCTCAAATGCTGCTACATTACATCTAGCATACATATCATCCAATGTTTTAAAACCCTTTGCTAGAACCTCAGTGTCACTATCAAATTCTTCACGTTGATTTTGATGCACATCAAGTGGTTGTGATACCACAATTTCATTATTTTCCCAATTCCACTTTGCTACTTCAACAAATTTGACATTTCTATAGGTTACAACCTTCTTAATGGCAACATTGTACAACCTATAACCTTTATTGTTGCTGCTGTAATCCAGAAAAATCTCAATTTCAGCCTTTCTGTCGAGCTTATTTCTCTTTGCTTTTGGTATAAGAAAAAAAAGGTAGGGTTATTCACTATTCAAGGAAACCTAAATTAACCGATCAAACTGAATTAATTTGTTTAATCGATCAACCATCGATTTTAATTTGGTCGGTTATTGGAAGAAAAATTCTTAAAATTTTGGTTATGAATTAAACTGGTTCAGTTAAGCAAAAATACTCGATTTAGCCATTTTACCAATTTAATGAAACAACATATGTAATGCCGTTTAAGTTAAATAAATTTTATATATTAAAATAAAACATATGTTTATTTTTTTACCAAATTCCCTTTTTCCTTATAATGCAAAACCTTAGCCACTTACCTTATTTTCAATTTTTATTTTCTTTCTTTGTTTAATATAGAGCAGTAACTAGTAGAACCCTAAACTTCATCTTCTTCTCTTCTCTTCTCTCTTTTTATCTTAATCTCGATCTCTTTATTCTTCACTCTCTGGTCTTCAAATCTAAACTCTTTATCTCAATCTCAATCTCAATCTCACTTTCAATCATCTCTCATCTCAATGCAGAAACCCATAAAGTCAACATCTCAAGTTCTCAGCCCAACACTAGTATCAGTTTTTATGGTTTTTTACTTTTGTAATATTTTTTTTTTGTTCAAGAGTTACAACTAACAACAGTAACTTATTTTGCTTTCATTGTTGGCAGATCTATCAAGATAGTAATACCTTTCACCCCACAAATTCTTACCAGTTAGCAACCCTCAACCAACTAGCTTTATTCTCCTCAAAAAGCCCTAACAATGTAAGTATTTGTTCTTTCAAAGTTAGGTGTATCATGCATATTCTTTCTATGGCCATCTTTGTTTAAATTGACTTCTGTATGATCTTATGGCTTGAAAGTTTATTGAAAATCCATCTTCTTTCCTTGTAAATGTCTGTCACTAAAGTAAACTCTCCTGATGTTAATGTTACACCACCAATACCTCCTATTTCTATTGACACAAAGTTTCAAGAAAGTTTAATAGCTGAAGCTTCTACTGAGCTAAAACAATAATTTGGAGAGTCTCGAAAGAGAAAAACCATGCCTCTAAGATCACAAGCATGGTCTATTCTACTAAATTTGTTATTAGTAAAGGTAACACAAAGGGTAGATGTAATTACTATGGTAAAGAATTTTGCTGTGATATTAAAAGAAATGGCATTAGCTTACTAAAATATCATATGAACCAATGTAGGAATAATCTTACTAATGTTGACACTGCTCAAGGCCAACTAGTTTTACCCAGTAAAGATGCTGAAAGGGAATGGTATATTAGAACTCAGAAATTTGATCAAGATACGATTAGAAAAAGTTTAGTGGAAATGATTGTGATTAATGATTTACCATTAGGTTTGTAGAAAGTAAATGCTTTAAGAAATTTATGTCTAAAGCATGTCCTACGTTTCATATTCCTTCACAAACTATGGTGACAAAGGTTGTTTATCAAATTTACTTAGATAAAAGGATAAAATTGAAACAGTATTTAAGAAATTCATTTGCAAGAATTTTTTTAACTGCAGATACATGGACATCTTTGCAAAAAGTTAATCATTTGTGTCTCATTACACACTTTATTAATAATGACTGGAAATTGAATAAACTTTTGCCCAATTTCTAATCATAAAGGGGAGGCCGTTGGTAAGTTGATAGAGCAATGCTTGCTTAATTAGGGGGTTAATAAATTTTTTGATGTAATAATTGATAATGCAAGTTCAAATGATGCTGGTATTGGTTATTTGAAAAAAAAATTTGGGTAGTAGGGAGGTTGTATCCTAAATGGTAAATACCTTTACATTAGATGCATCGCACACATTGTGAACTTGATTGTGGTTGATTGTTTAAAAGACATGCAAGCATCTGTTCCATGTGTGAGGGAATCATGAACTATGCGAGGCAATCCTCAACTAGGTTGCAAAAATTTTAAGGAGTATGTTAAAATGAAACAAATACAATGCAATAAATCGTGTCTTGATGTTATGAGTAGGTGAAACTCTGCCTACTTGACGTTAGATACTGCTCAAAAATATAAAAGAGTTTTTGAGAGATTTGAAAAGCTAAATAACAACTTTAGAACTAAACTTGAGTTAAGGGATGTTAGCCTACTAAGGACAATTGGACAACTATTAAAAACTTAAAGGACTTCTTAGAACACTTCTATGAACTTAATTTGTGAGTTTTTGGCACTTTTTATGTCACAGCTAATACTTTTTTTGATGAACTTAATAAAATGGATTGTCTTCGTTGAGATGCTCAATTAATGCATGATATTGATGTTGATGTGATGGTCATGAAGATGGCAACATTGATAAGATGAATATGATTGCTTTTGTTGTGATTGTTCTATATCCTAAGCATAAACTTAAGCATATGGGTATTGCACTTAAAGCAATGTTTGATGGTGAAAAAGAAACATAAATGGTCCAAAGGTTGAAAAAAGTTTTGTATAAATTGTATGACGAGTATAAACCTTCACTTCCAAATAATAGTAGCTAATCAAGTGTGTCAACATATTCTCCAGTAGGGGAACTACAACGAAAAGTGAAAAAGTGTATGAAATCTTGATATAAGAAACATATCATTGAATTTGGAGGTGGGGATCAAAAGTCAGAATTCGATGAGTATCTAAATATGATTACTGTGGAGGACATTGATGATTTTGATATTTTAGGATGGTGGAAACTAAATAGCCCTAGGTTTTCTATCCTTTCAAAGTTGGCTAGAGATGTGTTAGTTATTCCCATTGCTATTGTTGCTTCTACAATTTTAGGAATTAAAGAACTCCTAAATGAATCAATAACATGTTTCCCGATGCTAAATGAGGACATTAACTTTGAAGAATAATTGCAAGATCTTAAGAAATTGAAAATGGTATATTTATTAAGTTTCTCTAATTTTGTGTACTACAATTCTATAAGTAATTTATAAAGCCTACTATTAACTTATTTTTCTTTAAAGTGTTTAAATTGTTCTTGGAATGCATTCGAATCTACTGTTAATTCATGAGCTACTTAATTAAAGGGAATATATCTTTTCTTTTTAAGTTGCAATCTAATTCATTTTTATTTGTTATATTTTTGTCAATACTATTATTTTTTGTCCACGTGTTTTGTAAGATATTTGGATATTTATCAAGATGGATGTGGAAAGCTTTGGGCTTTGTATAACTTGCTACTATTTCTACTTTATGTCTTGCTAGTTGCTAGGATTATGGACTTGTGTTATTGTATAACTACTACACTTCTTTCTTGTATTGTATTTGTATGTTAACTGTTTAAGGGTAGTACATTGCCATCATGCTACTACACATTGTTCCCTTATTTGTTAACTACCTTTGTATTGTATGTGTGTGAAAATATTTAGGTAGGCAATAGGCAATGCTTGCTTTTCTTGAATTATTGTTATGAGTCAATGTAATGCTTTCATATTATGCTTGTTATGCTTTATTATGCTATGCTTTTACATTTTGGATGGAAAAAGGTTTAGATTTTTCATGGAAAATAGGTGAATAGTCAAATTATTTTGGTTAATTAAAAATCAACCATCTTAATTGAAAATATTTTAGTTTGGTTACCAACAAGTAATTTGGTTCAGTTAATGGTTAAAGGTTTAAGAAATTTGGTTAAATTAATTAATGGTAATTCAATTCGATAATTAGCCAAATCGACAATGACCAGCCTTACTCTAGGATGGTCCATATTAGGCTTTGCATCATACCAAGCTTCATAAGGGGTTTTTCCATTCAATGCTCTTATAGGCAGCAAATTTAGTAAATACACAAAGGTATTCATAGCCTCAGCCCAAAACCTCTTAAGCAGGTTTTCTTTTTTTCAAATAATAAGCGCTTAGCTATCTCCATAATTGATCTTCTTTTTTTCAATTCCACTGTTTTGTTAAGAGTGTGAGGAATAGCATGCTATCATTGAATTCCCACTTATTGGTAAATTGTAACAAAGTATTTTAAAGCATACTTGTCCTATTATCTGCTCTCAACTTGTGTATTAAGTAGCCTAACTTGACTTCCACCATTGTTTCGAACTTTTGAAATGTCTCAAACACTTCAAATTTTTGTTTGAGAAAATATGTCCAGTAAGCCCTTGAATAATCATCAATAAAGAGTAAAAAAAAACCTGCTACCATTTAAAAATGATATGCTCATATGACCACACATATCTGTATGATCAACTGTACATTCTTTTAAGCTTTCCAGTTGCTCTTTAATGAAAATAGAAGTTTAGTTTGCTTTCTAAATTAGCAACCACTAAACAAATCTTCATGAATGATAGGCAAATCTTGAACAAGGTTTGTTATGCATGTATTTCAAAGTAAAATGGTTGAAATCTTTTGTCCTATGAACCAAAATTATCTACTACACTAGTATAGGCATTCATTTCAGTTTGTTTCCAATCAATATGAAAGCTTTTGTCTCTCATACCAACAGTCATCATTACTAGGCCATTTGATTCATATATAGTGCATGACAAGTTTTCAAAATGCAAAGCATAATGTTTTTCAAGCATTTGACCCACATTTAACAGGTTTTGGCTAATTTTAGGCATAAAAAAAAAATCTAAAATAAACTTAGTACCTAAATTTTCAACTTTACCATTCTTTTTCCTTTGACATCTACATGTTCTCCATTTTCAATCTTCACTTTAGAGGGGTAAGACTTTTCTAAATCTTTGAAGAGGCTAGCATCATAGGTCAGGTGATTAGTACAACCACTATCCATAAACCAAGCAGTTTTATTGCTGCTCACTGTATAAAAAATGGCCACAAAGAGTTGTTCTTTTTTTTTCTCAAGTTTCTCACTTGAACTCGTCCTTGTTGGTTTGCTTTATTTTTGTAAACCTTTCTTCACATGGCCTAGCTATTTGTAGGTTCTGCATTTTACTCTTGGTCTAAACCAATAAAAATTTTTTAAATGGTTTCTTTTTTTGCAATAAACACAGGAAAGAAACTTTTTTATTTTGCTTTCCTATTTTTGGTTGTCTCTTTCCTTATTCTCTTTACCTTTATGTATCTTTTTTTTCTACTTATGTTGTTATTGGCATTCTTCTCTTTAAGCTTTGCTTGAAAAGCTCATTTAATTAAGTTATCTAGTCTAATGGCCTTCTTATGCTCCAAAGCTTAAAGAGTATTTACAACTTCTATCAACATGAGTTTGGAAATTTCTTTTGGATCTTCTAAAAAGGAAATCTTAGACTCAAACCTCTCAGACGCACTTACTAGTACTTTTTAATTATTTTTTTTGTTTGGCACCTCCTCACCACGAAAGCTGAGTTAGTTTACCACCTTGGTAAGCCTATCTTAGATTCAGCATTATTTCAATTTCCTTCATCTTGAGAACCTCAAACTCTCTTCATAGATTCAGTACCTGGATCTGTATTATTTTATCATTACCTTAAAACTCCTCTTTAAGCTTGTCCCAAGCTTTCTTGGCTATTTCACAAGTCATAATCTTTAGGAAAATCACATCAAAGACAACAAAATGTATGCAAGACAAGGCCTTGTATTTCTTTGCTACCTTCTCACTATATTGCTTGATATTAGCAATGGTAGAATTTGCCTATTTCCATAGCATCTCCAAGTCAAAGGCTCTCAAATAAACTTTTATCTTTACTGCCTAGATAGAGTAGTTTTCTCTTGTAAAAACAGAAGGTGTAGGAGTTCCAAAATTGCTCAAAGCCATGAATAAGGTTCGAAGGTGTTAAGGATTGTAGGAGAGAAAGGTTTTCTAGTTTTTTTTTTTTCACTCACACGCAGTCTTTTAAAAACTCTAAATGAGCTCTGATACCATGTTGATTCTCCTAAATAAAAGAAAAAAACTATGAGACAAAACAGATTTGACTACTAAAACGAACTGCATTTTCATTCACAACTTAAAACATTTTTATACAAAATGTCTTTAATATAGTTGTTAGAGCAACTTCCTTATAGTGGGAAGCTTTAGCTAATAGATATGTTGACGGCTTTAAACACTTCTATCAGGTTACATTTATTGACATAATATAAAAAAGCATACTAGCTTCAAAGTACTTAGGGAAAATCTCAAAATCTAACCTGAGCGCCTATATGGATGCAACCTAGCAATGAGGAGCGGCCCCAAAAGCTCTCAAGACCAAGGGTAGGTAATGTTCCACGAATTCATCAGGAATCTGCCAGAAACCAATCAAAATGACTTGTTTAGAAATGTCGATATAGTATTTAAATTTTTTTTATGGTTCTGAAGAAAGGAAAAGAGAAAGCTACAGTGGGATTGCAATCCATGAGAGAGGCAAGGAAATAGGTTCGGAGAGAGCAAAATGGCCATCGTGTTTGCTTTCCGCTGCTGGATTGCGAATTATGTTTCATATTTCTTATTTTTCCAAACTTCATTCTCTTGTTTTGAGTCTTCCTCTTTCATTGCCTATTTTTCATTATTTGCTTCATATGATGTCATGGATACTGAAGCATTTTAATGAATGGTTGGTTGAGCTCATGCTTTTAAAATGATTTAGGGCCATCATTGGATAGTCAAGTTTCAAGGGCCCTTGGTTTCAATTAATGCAGCCTACATTGGTTTAGTGGGCAGGCACAGATAAATGAGATTGATTAAAATGAAGACTTATCTTTTGTTAAACAAAACATAGGTGGATGCTTTAATTTAAGGTTTAATTAATTAGTGCAGCCTACAAGTATAAGTTCTGATTTAATTTGCACTTTTTTCTCAATTTTTATATTGTGTTATGACAAAAAGATTATTCCAAGTTTAAGTAATAGACTAATTTGTTTAGAGGCTAACCTTTTATTAAAATTAAGTGAAATGAATATGGCCTAATTCAAATACCTCGTCCAATTTAATATCATTATTTGATGTCACAGAACTAAGTACTTACAACTACAATTTCCTACGAAAATGAGATGTGATTGGGAGCTTCTGCTGTGCGCTCCCTTGCAGTAAGCTCCTTCATGGCAACCGGTTATACTGGTTGCTATGTTTAAGTTTTTTTTTTTTACATATATTATTATATAATATAATATAAAATTATTAGAATCACATAAATATATTACAAGTTACATAAATCTTTATGATTAAAAGAAATTATCAATAAATATTATAGTTACATAAATTACGTTATCTATTACATAAATTATTATTATTGATAAAAGAAATTTGTATTATATATTTTTATTATAATTACACATATACATTATTTATTTATATAAATTATGATAAAATATAATAAAAGTTGTAATACATAAATTTATTATATATACATAAAACTTTTATAAGTTACAACAATATATTACTAATAGATAGTAAAAAATAGTATTACATAAAATATTATAGGTACATAAATTATATTATTTAACTACATAAGTTTATCATGATAGGGAATATAATTCAATATTATACATTTTTCCTACAATTACACATATACGTTATACAACACATAAATTATGATAAAAATTATAACAATTGAAAAACATAAATTTATTATATTTACATAAAAATTTTATAAGTTATATAAATATAGTAGCAAAGATATAGAAAATAGTATTATTAAAATATAAAAGTTATTATCTATTACATAAGTTTATTATCATATATAATAAAACCATGTATTATGCATTTTTATTATCATAACACAATATGCATATACATTATATATTACGTAGACACATTACAATTTTAATAATATTTCATGTAAAACTGTAATGTTTGTATGTAATCAAATAATATTTATATATAATTTATTACATACATATATTACCTTCAAAGATTTTTTACATAAATAAGTTAACTATAATATATATTACATACAAACATTATCTATAGTTTAATAATTTATGTAAATTATAATATTTATATATAATTTTCATAATCGTTAGTTGTAATTCTGATCAACTAACAAAAATTTAAATTTTATCATAAAATTTATTTTTTATTGATATAATATAATTATTACTAATATTAGCAAATATATTATTAAAATAAAAAATATAAAAAATATTTTGACTTTCAAAACTAGTAAAAATATTGTTTTCATACATATATAATATATTTAATAGAAACAAAAATAATTTATAAAAAAATTATACTTTATTTTTTATTTTGCATAAATACATTATAGCTTTGGTAATGTTTTATGTAAACTTGTAATATTTATATGCAATCTGATAATGTTTGTATGTAAACAATTACATATAAATATTACCTTAAAAGATTTTTTACATACATATATTACCTATAACATATATTACCTACAATCATTACTTTCACTCTAATGTTATGTGCAATTCTTCTAATCTTTAGTTGTAATTTTTACTAACTAATTAAAATATATATTTTATCATCATAATTTTTTTAATATGATATAATTATTACTAATATACACAAATAAATTAGTTTATGAAAATGTTATTACTAATATAATTAGTTTATATATAATTGTTACTAATATGCACAAATAAAAATATAAAAAAATTTATTTTTTATTTTAATAAAAAATATATATTTTATAATAAAAAATTTTATTTTTTATTTTAATAATTTATTTGGGTATATTAGTAATAATTATATTTTATTAATAAAAAAATAATTTTATGATAAAATATATAATTTTTTGTTAATTGATAAATTATAGCTAAAGATTATAGAAATTACAAGCAAATATTACAATTTACATAATGGACCATCAATTTTGTGATTTACATGTAAAATGTGGTTCTATCAAACATAAAGCTTTACCTAATTATGATATTAAATTCGTATATTCGTATATTA
Source organism: Adansonia gregorii (assembly GCA_038382025.1). Taxonomy (NCBI): domain Eukaryota; kingdom Viridiplantae; phylum Streptophyta; class Magnoliopsida; order Malvales; family Malvaceae; genus Adansonia; species Adansonia gregorii. The sequence continues at coordinate 35,919 of JBBYHO010039412.1, forward strand.
TTTTTATATTTTATCATATCATAATCATCTTTAAGGTCTTTTATAATTATATAAATTTTCATACATGAAAATTCTTATTAAAATATTAAAAATATTTTTATATTTATGTAATTAAATTTTTTTAAAAAAAATATTTTATTAATTAGATAATAATTCGAGATAAAAATAAATCCAAAATCTAAATTCTTGTAGTCCGCATAATAACAAAATTATATTATGAAATTTAATAATATTAATTTTTAAAAAATATTTTAATAATAAATTATTTTATAAAATAAAAAATTATTTAAAATCTTTCAACCGATTAAACCCGTTGAAAGGATCACCTAAAACCCAGACGTGGTGAAACACATATTCACCACGTCAGGAGCTTAGGGAAAGCTCATGTTAAAGAGCTTTCTCTAAAATTTTCCGATGTGATTCTTTTCCCAATCCTTCGACGTAGAAGTTTAGTTTCTTACCAAGTACATCATTTTCGTACTACCAAGTTCTAGATGCCAACTAATTAAAGGATTTACCTGACATAAGATTAATATTATATATATGTGTATATATATATATATATATTAAAGTGTCTGCAACCACAGAAACAAGCATGCTGATAAATCTAAATTTGGACCCTTCCAGCAGTATATTAATTTGTGCCGAAGGGAAAAAGAATTTGCATCAACAACCAAGATTCTTAGAACATGGAAATATTTAGTAACATATATAAATATATAATTAACATTTATAAAGGAAAAATTCATTAATTTCAACTACTCTATAATTAGCTCCAATTCGATTTTCTAAAGCTGTTCATCTAAATGGGATGTTTACCTTGGAAACACAAGGAAAATCTTCAATGCAATAATACTATTAGCCCTGCTTCTTTTTTACAGATTGAGACGAGGAAGCCTTATTTTTTTCACCAAAATCTGCAGATATTGTGTGCATCAATGGTGACATAATCACTTGTAAAATAATGATATAGATACAGTATATGTACTAGTTGCTAGTAATAATTCAATGCTTATCACGTGATTTGTAATTACATGATATCTATCTATCTACCTATCGGCCAATTATTATAGTGTAGTATATATTTCCTTGTACATTAGCATTGATCACCTTTAAAAATGGTGCTACAGCCTCTAATTATGATTGGGAATATTATATATTATTTATTTATGCAACAAAGATTATATATACGTGGTTGATAAAACAAAAGTGGCATTTGATTACAAAAATATTATAAAGTTGGTGACAACCATCATATTTAATCAAGAATAGGAAAAAGTTAGAGGCAGATTTTTCAGGTTCAAGTGGTTTTAATTAGGGTGAAACGAAACGATAATAACAATAGATAAATTCTAAAAAAATAAAAAATGCAAAATGTGAAAGCTTCAAAATGGATGCAGATGACTGGCGAGGGACGAAGCATTAATAATTATGCAAAGGTATAATTAAATATAGCAAACTATTTAATCATATTATAATGTATAAATCTTTTGCTGGAATGGGAACAATGGGTTTATCCCATGAACAATATCTAATTAAAATTAAGGTGAGAAGAGAACTGAAGCAGCAATTTAAGCGCCTTGTATGAAATTAATTTATGGTGGCCCACAAATTAAGCTAGAAGGTTTAGCGTAATTTTTTTCTTAAAAAAAAAAAGAAAAGAAAAGAAAATACTATATTGTGGCAAATATTACGCAAGCTGGCCATTGATCAATATCTTTTCTGTGAATAATAAGTGCCGACGGTCTGTCTGTCTGTCAATGCAAAATAGTTGTCCGAATTCGTGATGAGTTTACCATATATATAGTCGACGCATAGAGAAAGGGCAATGCGAAAGCAAGTCTAAGACGGCTCCTGCAAATGTGTTGTCCAACTAGATTTCACGGGTTAACTTGTTTGATCCTGTGAATATATATTGATCAACTAACTCGATCGATTCATTTAATATAATGTCCAGCCAGAGTGAGCCATTCCTCGTGCTGTTTAGACTCCAATCGGTCCAGACCTTCGAAGATTGCCCTGCCCTGCGCTGCCCAACTCCATTTATCGTATGATTTAACTTACCAAAGCCTAGGAAATGTTTTTTTTTTTTTTTTTGGCACTCAACAATCTCACATTAAAGTTCACATGTCATTGACTCTCTCTCTCTCTCTCTCTCTCTCTCTCTCTCTCTCTTTAATGACACATTGACTCATTTTTTAACAACAGATACTTGTAGAATTTACCTATTGTGTGGTGAAAACTCATTAATTTTTCGGTTTTATGACTGAAAAAAAGTAATCGTAATATTGAACTGGAAAACTCTGCTGATTAGATATGTGATTCTAGTAAGTTGAAAACATGATTCTTTCCAGCTCATGTTATTAATTGCATTTAAATGATCACTGATCACAACTTATGCAAGAGAAGCGCAGAAGGCATATTGGTCCTATTTCCTGGCTGCCATCAACGCAACCAAGAGCCCACCGACCCTTCACCTGATTCTTTACTCCCAGCTTAAAAACTGCAGCTTTTCTATCAGTTTTTCCTGCACATACATTCATAACACTAACACTGCTCCAGCTTTTGCCTTATGGACCCTATACAATACAAATACACAATCCATACCCCACGTGCGCAGTTTCCAAAATGGCCAGAACTTCCTCGGAGATAGATATGGGGTATCTATTGAAATTCCTATTATTTATGCATGCCCCAGAAATGATGAGAATTTATTTTAATAGAGCTGTTCCAGTTGTGCCCTCTTAAGATGTTAAAAAAAAAAAAAGCCACCTTATCCATAATATGCGGGCTGCAGCTAGGTAGCTAGCGGCAGCATTATATATCCCAGAGACTTCTTGCTACTTGATCTAGGTTTTATCCCAGCCCATGCTCATTAATTTTCGCCTGGCTTTCTTTCCGATGACAAAAGTATCTTTTGTGTAGTTAAACCTAGCTAGCATTGCCATTAAATTGATGATTATGTAATTATCTCGTAATGAACAAGAACACCTATTTGAATCTGATCATCAATATAATTTTTTTTTTAATTTTATAGCATATCTTTCACGGACTTTATCATTTAAATGTTAACAAAATTATAATTAAGAGTTTATATATGCGTATATATATAATCAAGATTTTTATAAACTTTATAATAATAATAATAATAATAATAATA
>JBBYHO010039413.1:0-10685 GCA_038382025.1 Adansonia gregorii
ATATCAAAACTAAGATTAATTCAAAGCTAATATAGCTAACAGGATTGGGCACCCGATATCAGCTTGGTTGAGGCCAGTTACCTTAACTTATGGTAGCTCTCTTTCTTTCTTCTTGTTAATAGCAGGCTTTTTACTTGAGCTAGATGACTCACCTACAGTTATCCTACCACTTTTAATTGCTACATTAATCATATAACCAAATAGAATTAGGTCGATGACTGCTTAGAGGCCTTTCGTAATAGTTTTTTATAATATGGGGCACGTAAGGTGTTAATGAATGTTATGGTCATCTCTTTTTCAAATAGAGAGGCTAGACCAAAGCTACCTTTTTTCTATACCTTTGAGCGTTTTGCCTATAACTTTTAGTGGCTTTTCTTTAGATTCATGGGAAAAACTAGTTAGGAGCCTAATTCAACACATGGTTGTACTGGTTCAAGAAAACCCTAACTAAGTCAACCTATGACTGAATCTTGACATTATCAAGCTTGACATGCCATTGAGGGCTGTTCTAATTAACCTATATGAAAATAGTGGATGAGAAGCTTTTCATCATTTTCATACCAGGCCATCTTCTTGAGATACATTCAAATATGCATAGTGGGGCTATTAAACTTCTTAGACTCTAGTACCTTAAACTTTAAAGGAATAAAAAGGTTAGACACTAGAGACAGAATCTATGTCAATGGCTCTGAACTTGTCACTTCTCTTGATGGCTTAGCGATGTTTCCCCAACAACTAATACATGTTCATTTCACTGGTAGACATTATAGATTTCTAACCATCTATCTTTTCTTGATCATCATGGTCAAGGGTTATAGGATTAACTAGGGAGACTTTCATATTCATCCTTTAAAATTTGATATAAAATTTAGATAGATAACTAATGTTATCAGTGGGGCTAGTGCTGTTTGGGATTTGGTCTTAATAAGTCCCTTCTTGGATAGCCTCGTTACTACTGAGGTGATTTTCTAGGTTAACCGATTTTTTTTAGTATTTACGACAGTAGGCGGCCTTTTGCCTTTAATAGAGGCTGTCATTAGCTCCATGAGCTTCATGATTTATGCTAGCATCTCATCTTGTTAACTGAGCATTTCATCCTAAGACTCTTTTACATAAGTCACTTGATGCGTGCTTGATGATCATTTTGCATGATTTGTTTATGACAGCAAGTATTGTAGCAGCATAAAATGATTGGTTTCATGTTCTTTGCTTGGTTTCAAAATTTCTAGCACTTTTTGGTATTAAACTTTTAGTAAATGCATTTATTAATGATTGCTCATGATAAGATGGTGATAAGTATTAAGCTATGATAATGAATGAAGAAATAAATAAAATAACAAAAGAATTAAGGTAGTTATGCAAATACAAGAGACAATTGGCTTAAGGACAACTTCACCAATAGCATCTTTCACAAAGCAACGCATAAAGTTTGATTATGCATGATTACTATAGACACCCCATTTTGTCTGAGCCAATTTCTAGCATCATGGGACATAATTAAAATATAATAAAATTAAAAAATCAAAATCAAAAAGGGGATGAATTGCTGGATGCCTTGTTGCTAGGCATTATTAGGTGACACTATGCTAGGTGGAAATTTTTTGGGAAGTTTGAAATACCTAGAGATCGTATTAAAAACAATATAAAAAATTTCATCAAAAGTCACTATTTAAGGCATCATCAGTCATTTTGACAAGCACAGATTAATCCCTTATCATTTCTAGCCATGGTAAGAGATTTGAAAGCCAAAAGTGCATGAATACATGAGCAAGTATTGATATATGGCCCTTAACATAAGGCTTCCTCGTCACCAAAAATTCAGTTTTTTGCTTAGTGTATCGATACAAAAGGGTTACGTGTTGAAATAGGTTCTTTCGTATCAAAACACAAACACCTTGTATCAATATACCAGCCTCCCGGTATTGATACCAACTCTATTGTATCTAAAATGCCTACTTTGTGTCATTTTCACTTTCTTACACCATGACATTAAAACATGAATTAGACCATGTTTTTGGCACCAAAAATCATCCAAATTCATAGCAGGCCTTAGCATTAGACTTATGATAGGTTTTAACAAAATTTTGAAGCCTAATCAGCGAAGATAAAGAACATTTTCATGACTTAATTTGTTAAAAGCTAGCCCTAAACTTTTTCATTGCTCAATTGCCAAAAATGGCCTTGATTCACTATTTTTGCTGAGCCAGCCAATGGATTTAGTAGGCAACTAAGCATAATACCTTATCCATACATGAGATACATGCACCAAAACCCCAAAATGCCCTTACTTTTTACATGTGGTCCTTTCTATTCATGTGGTCATATAAGATCAACATTCCCGTTGAATAAACTACACATATATCCTAAAAACACTATTCCATTGCCCTTTATCCCTCAGCCAAAAATTTCATTGCATAGCTCTTCTAAACCTTTACCAAAAAACCTCTGAAAACTTATCCTTTTATATACTTTTATTCCTAAAACTCCCCTCCATCAACATTATAACCAAAAAGCTCCTTTTCATTCTTTTTCTTCGTAAACAAGAAAAGGCAGAAGGTGAGCTCAAAATTGCTGCTTAAAGGAAAGGCTAGTGTTTAACGCTTGTTGGCATATTTTCTTTAATTTTACATTTATTTTTTATTTTTCATCATTTCAATTACTTTAGTGAGCTAAAAATCCATGTAACCATGGCCTTTTTTTTCTAGGAAAAGTTATGCATTTTGTGGCCTTGGATTTGGTAAACCTAAGATATTTCATGCTTTCTTGACCCCTTTAGCATGTTTCTTTATTTTCATGTGCTTATCTTCTCTTGAAATATGTTTTGATGTCACCATGAAATTCTAGCTTGTTGTTCATCTTGATTTAAGTATGTTCACAATATTTCCATGGCATAACTCTTATTGCCAGTCATGAAGCTAATGTGTCCATGCACTCCATTATCATTTTCTTGCATTTTTATTACTAATATAATGTTAAAATGCCATCTTTCCATGTCCGAACATGTTATCCATGCCCAATTATGTGAATTTAATGTTTGGTCCATCTCATGTTTGTCAAGATGTTGCTTGTTTGCTGTCAAAATTTGATTTTATTAAAAACTTCTCCAAGTTAAGGCCATGTTAACCTCAATAAATGAAAATTAGCATGGACTTAAGGTTTTTTTATCTTATTAGTCATCCAATATTAGGGAAAAATCAAGTCTTTATGTCCAGAATCAGAGTTTTTGAGGTCAAAATTCTTATTTTCTAAAATAAAATATCTTTTTTCTTATTCAAAGTTATTTGTGCCCTATTCCTTACTTAGGGTCCTTGTGACATGGTTGATGGGTTTTTTTCATCATCTTAAATCACTCAGGGATTGTTAGATGAACTTGTGAAGCACGTGTCACTTAACTCTGTTGTCATGGACATTCGGATGTCCATGGCTCGAGTTTAGACCTTAAAGAACCTAGAAAAATGAAAAATCCCTCATTTATGATTTGATGATTTTGTATGAGCCAAGAATGATAAAGTTTGTTGCATCCTTTGCCCTACATGTGTGATCAACATCATAATAGACCTAGCTTTAAAAATTATTTCCACTTGAAAGGGAGTTTTTAAGATTTTGGAATATTTTTACATTAAACCTTATTGAGTCACCTTTCCAATGGCATCTCATTCAACTTTTAACATCTCTGAATAGCCAAAAATAAATTAAAAAAAGATGATAGCATGATGTTGTCCCTTATTTTTAACATGTCAAAATTAATTAATTTTACTAAATTCCCACTTCGAGGCATTTGGATGCCTATAAATGGAACAGATTAACCCCTTTGAGTTAAAATATGTGTGCTGACCTTGTAGGTCAGGATCAAGGCATAAGCAATCTTTGTCATGTCACCCATAGTTTTATCCTTTTTTTTAATAAAAAAATCACTTATTTTGTAAAGAATTTGTCAAAAATGACATTTCGTCAGAAAATTATCAAAGTTCTCATTTATGGGGATACTCCAACCATATCTTTCGAGGGAATACTCCAACCTCGGGTTTACAAATGTCATTTAACTTTCAAAAATCACTACAATTTTCATCTTCAAAGATATTACAACCCCTACTTCCAAAGGGATACTCCAACCTTGCTTTTCAAAACTTGTTAAGAAAAAAAAACATTTTCTCTCTTTGAGGTCACTTTAGACTATTGCAAAAATTCAAAACCAATTTTCATGCCTCAATTGATAAACGAATTTGAACTCGTCTTCAAAATTCTCAATTTGGTTATTTTAAAATTATTGATAACAATTACGAAATACATTCCAATCATCCTTCATCTCTTTGTGATGTTGTGTGATTTATCTTATGAGATATTATTTCTTTTTCATCTTATTAACATGTTTCCTTTATGATGATCATTTTGCACCCATATTTCCAAATCATGTTTTAAAAATTATAAGGCAATGTTTTTTGTAGGTATCTCTCCAATGCTTGATACCGAATATTCATTTAAAAAAAAAACTAAATCCACATAATATTTTAATAAAAAATCTCTATGTTCCCTATCTCTCTAGGATGCATACATGATTTAAATTTTTATCTAAAACCCGTTTTTATTTTATTCACATTCATGCATAAGAAGGGGATTATATTTAAATAATGACAAGTCAAAATTGAAAGAACCAAAACTTAGTTGAGACATGGCTAGAGAGGTACTAATTTAGGCATTATGAGAAGGCTCATCCCTCTTTGCACGTAACCAATTCTCGACCCAACCATTAAGTCTTAAAATTTCATAGACCATGGAATCGATGTTTTGAGTTTTATAACTCTGAATATTAGATTCAATAGGCATCCAATCGAGCCTAGCACAAATGATCAGTGGTGACTTTAACTATTGGCCACTATATGATAGGCACCCGAGACTCGTTGGATAAGCAATTACTTCTACAGTCCTCTTTCATAGTCAAAAGCCAAGAATCCATACTTCTTCCCCCCATCATGTCAAAGAAGGAAGAGTCCTAGTTGAGAGGATATTTCCCTATTGAGAAATATTTTTAAGTTATGCATGCTTCTTTCATGGGAGATACATTACCAACAATGTGGTGACTTTACTAGGGACTAATTTAAAAAGATAAACCTACAGCTAGCCATGTCTTACCTGATTCTAAGTTTCTTCAATTTTTGATCATGATTCGAATATAATCCCCTTCCATTTTTCATCTACTAATCTTTTATTTGTCATGATGTCATGTGATACGAGGAACTACTTTGTTCCCGAATAGATTTGATCTAATAGATATGGTAATACCATGGTAAATAAAACATTTGACTATTTGCACAACACACACCATGCACTCATATATGCATTTAGATTCCCACCAAAATCCATGTGAGGTTAGGGTCTAATTATTAGGAGAAAGTGAACTATCCATCTTCGTGATTACCCCTTTGCACAAGCATAGCAATAACTTTCGAGGTGTAAATTACTTATGTCTCTCATAAGTAACCCTTCACATTACATAGGGAAATATATTTACTAGATTGAACCTGTTCCACCAAACCTGTATAAGCTTAGGAGGGCACCTTCGCTATCCTTATCGAATAAAAGAGCAATTTGGATAGCAATCAAGATGTCAACCTAAACCTATATAATGAACCTTACAAGCCAAATTATGTTGAGCCATGCTAAAATGTTGCTAGAATGACCAGAAGAATAAGAACACTTAGGGAAACACTTTTAACCTTTACTCTTGCATACCGTGTTACATAGGCAATAGTGAATGTACATTGTCACCCACGTATGTCATGTCAATGTCAAGACATGACATTATGTTGTCCAATTTATGGCCAACCTTCGTTAATAAGTTAGTGATGGCAAATAAATGTTGCCATTTGCAAGGTGACCATGTCACCATAAAAAATCATCTTTAACTCAAAAAACATATTATTCTAGCTGACAGGGCATAGTAAATATCCTATTTTAGGTAGTGATAAATGATTATCACTTCTTAGTTAGTTGTTTTATCCCTAAGAGGCATCATACTATCTTAATCAAAGTAGAACTTCACCTGAATAAGTCATTTTGCTATCTGACTTTGGCCAACATCCATTTTGCTCCTTTTAAGTGGTAACATGCGAATGTTACCACTTAAAAGGTCTTATTCAAGGCAAGATGCTGCCTTCGATGGAATAAAATCTACATAAATAAACCATTATGCTGTTAACTTTAACTAATATCCATTTTATTCTTTTAAGTGATAACATCTGAATTTTAAGAGGTATCGTTCAAGGCTAGGTGTTGCCTTCAAAGGAATAGAATCTGCCCATGTATGCCGTTATGCTATCTAACCAATGGCTCAATGCCTACCAACCCCTAAATGATGATGAATATACATCATTACTTAATGTGTTAATTTTGTCTTGAAAGACATCATATCGTCTTAATATAGGTAATTTTAACTTAGACATGACGTTATGCTGTCCATAATAACCTTGGCTTTAGTAGGCCAACTTTGCTACCCTTAGCCTTTTATTTGTGCCTCGAAGGCTTTGCAATGTCTTGTTTTATTCTCAGGGCAAATTTTCATTAAAGTTACTTTTGCAATCATAAATATAGTGTTGTTTATGGCTAGTCTTTTGAATAAAAATCTGAAAAATCTCACTTTAGGGACAATAAGGAATAAAAAAGCCTATTAAGAAAATAAAGTAAAAAATTGTCTGAAAAAGGGGTCACAAGTCAAGTTGAAAAAGAAGAAAATCGAAAAAGATAGACTAATAAAATGGGAATGGTATTAAGGTTTCCTTGCCCCAATTAGTTCATAACATTTTGCATCACATCCATACTTTTTACTCATATATGTACAAGCATATCTTCCACCAATCATCATTTTTCAACATGGTCATGCCCAAATCATTATATATTGCTAAATTCATTTGTTCCTTGCATTAAAATGGTCTAACATGGGAGATCAATTACAAGCAAGAATTGTTATTATGGAAAGCAGCCAAGAACAACTTAAGCATGATGTACGAGAAATGAAAGCCAAAAAGAATTATGAAAGCCATAGTTGGTTTTTTTGGAAGGGAATATGCAAGAAAAGCATCACCATCTAATAGGCCAGAAAGGTTAAGTCAGGATGAATCAATCAAAATCGCATATTAGTACCTTGGAGGGAACATCAAAGGAGTTGGACAAGATATTTAGAATATGAGGGGATAGTTGTTAGAATTTAACAAAAATGCTTGCAAGCCTCAGTCAAATAAAGACAAATTATTTTTGAGGGGTGTTATGACCAATAACTCAATTCAATACATTAGACAACCTAATGTTAAGGCAAACATGCAAGTGTCTAAACCTGAAGTGATTAACACTAAACCCCTTATTACTTCCCCTATATATAAGATTAAACATCCTAGCTTTGAGTTGTTATAGATTAACACCTCTTCCAAAATAAGACATCTCTCATCACTTCTCAACTATCTTTCTGTTACATTAAAATATAACACAAGGGAGGGTCCTAATTCGATCCTTTTCTGATTACAGAGAGCTGTGTCCCCTTTTACTCCATAAACACTTGGTTGCACCTATTTATTCCCTAAGAAAAGCCTCCATACCTTAAGTGGTTCAATGCTAACACCCATTGTGACTACCACGTTAGGGCACAGGCGCAGAACACTAAAAGCTGCATATCATTTAAGTGAAAGGTACAAAACCTTATTGACTCCAAGATCCAATAATTCAAGTCAAATCAAAGACTATAGCTAATCAAGGAATTTAAAGGACCGAGCGGAGTTCTAAGTGATAGAAAATGGTAATTGGATCTCTCTTAGGCTTTTAAGAGTACTAGGATGTTAAGATAGGTGAATATTTACAAAGATAATGTTTACTTGTTATTTGAAATTTTGTAAGAGAAATCCTATGTACTAAGGACATCCAAGGAATTATAAAAAGCATGTTTGAGTTTTAGGAGATAATAATTTGTTGTTATTTTCACTACGATTTACCTCATGTTCAGACCCGATCAAAGATCCATGGCATCATCAATTCATTCATTTATTCACTAAACTTACCCACTTATTCACACATATGTGACAATAATAAAAGTGAACAATGCCGAGGCCCAACATATCTCTAATATTATGACACTTCTCTTTTTAGGGAAAATGAAGATAAAAAAAATTACGCGCTTTAATCAGATGAGGTCTTTAGCTTAGTGCCTTCACATTAAGCTTATGATCTATAGCGGTTGAGACTAAACCAATCAGGGATGATTCAATATTGAAAAACACACTAGAAGTATAACTAGTTTGAATAAAAAATTTAAGCCATGGAGCAAGGAAAAGGACTTTATGATTGCTAAGAACTCTTCCTGGTCTCTGATGGACCATTTCATAAAAATTCGAGGTTTTAGAATTTGAGAAGTATAAAGAGCTTAGTTGCCCCAAAATGCATCTAATTGCCTGCTATTATAAAATGGCCAAGTATACTGGGGATGAAAAGCTACTCATCTACATCTTTCCATACTAGAACAGCATTTAAATGGTACTTCAAACTAGAAGGAAGCCAAAATACACTTGCAAAGATTTAGCTCATGCATTTCTAGAACAGTACAAGCAACTATTAAAAATTATTCTCGATTGGTGGATCTTCGAAATATGAGAAAAAAATTCATGAAAGCTACAAAGATTACACTTATGGATGAAAAGCAGTAGCTTTCAAGTCCATTTGCCTCTTACTAATAGAGAGCTAACTACCTACTTCACAGATACTCTTACCTTTTTTAATATGATAAAAGGTCAGCAATGCCTTCACAAAATTTGGTGACATATTGTTTGCTGTGGGTAGAATAAAACAATAGGATCAAGACAGAGAGAATTAAAAGTGCCAATACCATAATTCTTTTTAAAAAAGAAATAGGCAAGGAAGTTTTGACAATCAATAGCAAAAAGGAAGGACCAACTCAAGAAGATCTATTTGGACTTTGTCTTCATCGTCACCCTATAATTGACTATCAACCTCCATAGGTCCATCCATATGCTTTAACACCTATTTAAGAATTGCAAGGCAGCTCAATGTTAACTCAAACTATTAATAAAAACATAAGAGTAAAAAGGACAAAGGTCCACTGCGCCTTGCCAATCTCTTACATGTGTTTTTGCTTTTACTAATCTAGAAACAAATGATCTCCACTATTCCCGCAAGGCTTAGAAAGCCTCTAGACCTAAAATGGTATGTATGATCTCAGCCTTATGTGTGAGTATCGCTAAGGGGTAAAAGGACATACTATGGAGAATTGTGAGGCACCTAAAGATAAAGTTCAAGTCATTTTCAACAAAAATCCTACAAAGTTTAAGGCATTTATGAATACTTATCATAAAGTCTAGAAACTATGAGTCTTTAAGAAGTATGCCAAACAGAGGCAATTTCTATCCTTGTTCAAATTCTGTGCATATTTTTCATTTATGAAAGAATATGGATTTTGGATTCAAATGAAAGAAATATCACTAGCAATCATCATGCATCATGCATCATTTTGAATGTTAAATCTTTTTGGTAATAAAGTCCCATATGATTAAATTCGAGTCTTAAAAGTAGTAATAATTTTCTTGAAAAAAATAATGTTGATAATCTTGACAAATAGGCCATCATCCTTACGGGCAAATCTACCTTTGCCAAAACATTTCACTTATATCCTACATGATATCACCTTGGGTCACTTTAAAAAAAATCACATCCAAAAAGTTGATCAATTAGAAGGACTCTCTTTCAAGTTATTTGAAAGTAGAGCAATTAAAACCCACTCTCAAGAGAATTGGATGGGTAAGTTTGACATGTGTTAAGATTGGGTTAAGACCTCAAGACTTCTTGAATCCCTTTAGATAACCCTTTTTCATGGACACCATAACCTTTCCCCAACCCTTTGACCAATAAGAAACACAACCGAAATGCACCTTTCCTATTTCTTTTGGAGTAAATCCTCATGGACGCTATAATCCCTTTGGATTACCCTTGTCATAGACATAACAACTTTTTGCTAGACCTTTGACCAATAGGGAACAAAGCACACTATTTCTACTTAGAGTAATAGACCTCCTTACAACTTTTTTGCTTTGTCGATCAAAACCTAAAATCATTTATGGCTAGGCAAGTTAAATAAACAAACCTTCAAGCATTTAGGAAAGGAAAAGGGAAAGTGAAATTAAATGTACATCATGCGATAGAGGCATTTGACATATTTTTAATGGAAACTTGTCTTGAAAAATGACTCACTAGTCAATATAGTTGTCTTTGAAATTAAAGATGGCCATTTTTTCTTTATCCTCTCGCAAATTACAAAATCATTCCCCTTGCTACCATCTTTTGAGCCTAATGATTTTTTTCAAAAGCCCTAATCATGGATCACCCTTCACATTGAAAGGCATGAAAAGCCTTTAAAGGAAAAAGGGTAAATATCCACTTCTACGATTATCAAAATGCTTGACATAATGGTGCATATATGGAATGTACCAAATCATAAAAGTCAAAATTTTCTTCTAAAAAGTAAAAAAATAAAAACAAAAAAGGGAGAGAAAAACAAAAATAAAAAATTAAGAATTAGATTAAAAGTCAAAGTCAATATCAAATCAAGAGGAAGGGAAACTGTTAGACCTTTAGGTGGTGAATGAAATCAAGAGGGGGGTGAATTGATTTCTCAAAATTTTGATAAATTAAAA
>JBBYHO010039434.1:0-10685 GCA_038382025.1 Adansonia gregorii
AAAAATACTAATCTTGAAAATATTTAAACACAAGCTAATTAAGCTTAAGTTTTAGTTATATCAAAACTAAGATTAATGCAAAGCTAATATAGCTAACAAGTTTCAATAGGCATCTAGTCATGCCTAGCCTAAAATGATCGACGGTGACTCCATGCGTTGATCATTTGGTGATGATTATCCAAAACCAATAAGATGAGCGATTTGTTTTATGGTCCTTTTTACTGTATCACAAGTCTAGAATCTTTACTTTCTCATTCTCATCACATCGTAAAAGAAAAGTCTCTCGGTCAAGAAGATATTTCCAAGTAAAAAAATATTTTAAATCGTACGCACCCATAGATCCACGAGGATCTACCTAAGGTACGTTATGATAGGTAAGTGTCAAAAACTGATATTATCAAATACTTTCTTAAGTTTTATTATCAGCTTCCCATACTGCATCAGCTGGGCATCGCGAGTTTCCTATTCCCCTTTCAATTGGTAAATAACTAGGGCTGAATCATCCAACACATGTAATGTCTTAACATTTCTTTCAATGGCTACTTAAAGCCTATGACAAAGGTTTATATTCTACGATATTACTTGTGCAGTCAAAATTTAGCCTTACTGTGAACAGGTAATGACTCACATCACGTGACATCAGTATTACCCCAATTCCACATCCTAGAGCGTTTGATGCTCCATTAAAATATATCTTCCAAGATCAATCTTGGTTGAAGGCATTTTTTTCTTCAGAAATGCACATTAGATCTTCATATAAGAAGTCAAAACTTAAAGGTTCATAATCATCTACCGCTCGACTTGCCAAAAAGTTAACTATCACACTAGCCTTGATAGCCTTTTGGTTAACATAGACAATGTCGTATTCAAAAAATAGGACTTGCCATCTAGCTAGCTTTCCTGATAGTGCAGGGGCTTCGCGTAGATACTTGATAGGATTAAGCTTTGCAATCAACCATGTGGTGTGATACAGCATGTACTGCCTAAGTCTCTTGGCTGTCCACACCAAAGCACAACACAACTTCTTGACTATGGAGTAGTTGCACTCACATTTCATGAACTTTTTGCTTAAATAGTAGATTGCTTGTACCTTCATTCCTGACTCATCATGTTGCCTTAATACATAACCCATAGATTTGTTGAAGGCTGCCAAGTAAAGGATTAAAGTTCGACTAGGCACCGGTAGTAACAACATTAGCGAGCTTGATAGATAATGTTCCACTTTATCAAAGGCTTCTTAACATACCTCATTCCACTTTCGCAAATTTTGTTTGTGAAGGAGTTAAACAATGGGGTCATATTTATCAGTGAGTTAGGATATGAATCTAGTAATGTAGCTCAGTTTCCCTAAAAAACTTTTGACTGCTTTTTAGGTTTGAGCTAGTGATATATCTTAAACTGCTTTAATTTTGTAATCCCTTTTTTGCTGACTATAAAGCCTAAAAGCTTACACAAAGTAACTTTGAAGGTACACTTGATAGGATTCTATTTGAGTTAAAATTTTCATAGCTGTTCAAAAAGTTTTTGAAGGTTTATGACATGCTCACCCTCTGTTATTGACTTGGAAATCATGTCACCACGTAGACCTCAATATCTTTATGTATCATGTCATGGAATAGGGCCACCATGGCCCGTTGATAGGTTGCTTTTTAACTTTTTAGTCCGAAGGGCATGACATTAAAGCAAAATGTCCCCTACATGATTATGAAAGTTACTTTCTGCATGTGTTTGGGCACCATCTTGATCTGATTGTAGCCTAAGAATCTATCCATGAAGAAGAAAAAAATTCTTGGTTATGTTGTCTACTAAAGTATCGATGTGGGGTAACGAGAAGTTGTCCTTAGAACTAGCTTGATTTAGATCCCGATAATTAATGCATATTCATACTTTGTCATCTTTCTTTAGGACTAGGACTATATTGGCAACCTATTCTGGATATTTAACTACTTTGATAAACCTTGCATCAAACTGCTTCTAAACCAGTTTGGTTTGCATCCATGCTTGATGGGAAGCTTGTGGACCATTACCTCAGTGTCTAGTCCTGCATGTCTTGATATAACCAAGTGAATACATCCCGATATTCCTAGAGTAAGTCTATTAGTTTGGTCTTAGTTGCCGACTTTATTAAGGCTTTGATTTTAACCTCCTTTCGATCTTCTTGAGTACCTAGATTTATAATATCTGTTGGGTCTTTATGGGGCATGATCTGCTTCTCTTCTTATTTAACTAATCTTAAAAGGTCTAGTGGCATAGAGCTTTCTTTGAAATTTTCTTAAAGATCAATTTCATTAATGCAAATTGACTATTCAAAACTAATCTTCAGCAACCCATTAGACACATTTATATCACTGTCATTAGAACACTTGAAAAGGTGAAGAAATAAACATTGCAAAAGACGCACACACACAACCAGAGGATTTGGATAAAAATGGAGACAAAAGAGTAATGGAGACAAACAGGTTGAAAAGTGATATAAACACACAACATGGAATGATATATGCAAAAGTCATTTCATTAATAATGTTAACAAAAGTATCCATTACATATGACACCTACCTGCCTTTGGGCAAAGGTAGGTAGGTTTTCTTTTCTTGACATTACATAAAAGGGACATGAAAAGTGTAAAGGTTTTCATCATGACCCTATCATCAAAATTAGGTCTTAATGGAAGGACACACATTTTATGGCTGAGTATCTTGGAGATAGAGGTTATGAAATGCTTTGTTTAAGATGACTAAGGCATCTTTAGCCTTTTGTTTTTCTGGTCGGTTTGGATCGATTCGTTCTCTCGAATGAAATATCTCATGGAGAGACAAAAACATTGTTGGCTTCGATTCCCCATTTTAACCCAATGATTAAGTCACTCTCTTGTTATGGATCATTCTTTTCTACTGCTTTCTTAACTAGCATTAGCCTTAAATCCTAAGCCTCTTTTGTTGACTTAAGAAGTGACCTGCAGAGCTCAGGCCATCCCTTGCAAATTCTTGCCAAGCCTTTTTCTAACATGGGAACTTTTTGCGAACAATCATTTTTAAATTCGAGTGAGTACTCTTTGACAGATGGGGTTCAACATTAGTAATCTTTCTCCCATAAATGTTGCATTAACGAACTCGCAAGATTAGAAGGATAACTTTAGTACATCTTAATTGGGCTTTATGTAGATTTTTTCAATGAAAGCAGTAGTGATCATTTCTTCTTCAGCCTCGATGGTGACTACTTTGTCATCTATCATAAATTTGAGCTTCTGATAGAGAAAAAATAAGATGGCCCTAGCAAAATGCATCCATGGTCTTCCGAATAGGCAATTGTAAGATGGATTAATATCCATAACTTAAAAGTCAACTTCATATGTACATAGGCCTATCTAGAGCCAGATTATGATATTTCCAATTACTCTACAACATGCTCCATCAAAAGCTTAGACTATGGTGTGGCTACTCTTGATGTTGGACTGATCGATAGGGAGTTTCCTTAATATAGTCATGGGCGTAGCATTAAGGGCTAACCTATTATGTATGAATACTTTGGGCAAAATGCATCCCTCGCAATGGGTAGTGATATGTGGAGTTTTATAATTGCCCTTACCTTCGGGTGGGATCTCATCATTAGTGAAAGAGATATAATTATCAACCATGATTTGTTCACTAGCCGATCCAATTTATCCACGGAGATGTCCAGTGGCACTTATGCTTTGTTTAAGATCTTCAGTAATGTATTTCGATGAACCTCTGAATTAAGAAGTAGAGATAGCACATAAATCTTTGCGGTTGTTTGTTTAACTAGTCTATGTTGTAGTATTCACTGTGCTTAATGAACTTGAAAAACTTTGTGGCTTCTCTTTCACTCACTGCTTCCTTGACTTTCTCAAGCTCAAAATTCTTTGCTTGGGCTTGAGTGGTACTGGTGCTTGGAGATGCATCAACCTTTTATTTTCCTTGAGCTGAGGGAGCATAACACTTACAGCTATGGGTTAGATGACTAACCCTTGATAGTTTCACTATAGTAGTTGCAAGATTTAGGTCTCTGATCATTACTACCTAATTCTCATACTTTCATGGGATAGCTTTATTGCTCTTATACGAGAATGGTTTAGGTACCTGACAACTAACTTGTGGTGTAGGTGTCAAAAAATTAACCGTGGGATTTAACTTCCCATAAAGAATAAAGGGTTAATTTTTCTCGTAAGGCAGCTACGTGGTTTTATCTCCTATCATGTTGATAGATTTAGCATCACGTGTGGTTTCATGATAGAATTCTATCTGGCCCTCATTCATCATTCTTTGAACCATGGACCTAAACTCTTTGCATGTTTGGAGGGTCTGACCTACAGCTGTGTAGAAGTCACAAAATTTATCGGGATTATCTTCTAATTTTTCTGTTGCATTGATCAATCCGACTTGAATCAATGCCTGCTAGACCAAGAACATTGGCATCCTTACATCCTCTATCCTTATCTTGACTTCATTTTTTTCTTAATGCCGATCATGTTTACAATTGGCTCAGTATGGTTTAGTAAAAGACTGACGACAACATTTGGTCCCTGGTTCATCCTGAATTGTAAGACTTTTGAGTTAATTAGATTTTGCACATTTCATTTGAAAGATATGTAGTTCTTGATGTGATGCCCCGCTACTGCAGCATGGTATTCATAATGGGTATTAAGGTTACAACATTATAGGTATGGTGGCTTTTTTCTAGGACATAGAATGGGCCACTAAATGATTTTAGAGCAAGGTTTAGTAGAGTTCCTTAAGGTCATAGGGATGGGATCAAAATGTTGTTTTTGTTGATTTATACCTCGATTGCTAATGTATTATTGATTGTTCGATTGGTACTTTGGTGAACTTATAGAGGCTAGCTTTGTGATAGGTTTGATGGGATTGCAAAAGATAGGTTGCAGGTTATGGCATGAATTAGCTAAAGTGCTACTATGATATGACAAGAATATAATATGCTTATGTAGTGAAGGTGGGGTATTTGATGCTGTTTTGGCTTAAACAAGCTAGCATAACTTATGGCATTGGCCTTTTTTTTCCTTCTTACTAGTAATAGGCTTCTTGTTAGATCCAGATGCTTCTTTGACAAACATTCTATCACTCTTAATTGCTGCATCAACCATTTCGCTAGAGAAGACTAGGTCTACGAACTTCTTGATGGCATTTCCTGTGAGCTTTTCATAATAAGAAGCACGTAAAGAGTTAATGAAAGTGACATAATCTCTTTTTTTGTAAGGAGATGCTGTACTAGGACTACTTTTTCTCTCCACCTTTGGGCATATTGCCTGAAACTTTTAGTGGACTTTTTCTCAAAATTCATCAGGGAAAGTCAGTCTGGTGCCCAATCAAACACATCCTGGTATTGATTTAGAGAGGCCTTAGCCAAGTTAGCCAATGATTGGATTTTTTTCATTGTCTAGCTCGATATACCATCGAGCTGCTACCTCAGTGAGGCTGTGTTAGAAGCAGTGGATAAGGAGCTTTTTATCTTTCTCATACCTAGCCATCTTTTACAGGTACATTCAGATATGGATGGAAAGGTTAGTGGTTCCATTAAAATTTTTAATTTATGAGGCCTTGAACTTTAGAGGAATGAAAAAGTTTGACACTAAAGACAGCGATAGCGCATCAAGAGCTCTAAACTTGTCACTCTTTTCGATAACTCAGAGGCATTTTTCCTGTAGCTGAAATTTGTTCATTTTTTCTGCAATCATGGTAGACTTTTGACCCTCTATTTTCTTCAGTTCCTCATGATCAAGGGTTACCAAATCAGCTGATGAAACTCTAGTGTTGACCCTTTGAGTTCCAGGAATGAATTAACCTGCTGCAATGGGATTTAGGTAGATAATTAGCAGAGCCTAAGAGGCAGGTGTAGGAGCGAGCCATTGTTCTTGTCTAGTTTCCCATTGGGTGGGTTCTGGATTATTGGTAAGGGGACTCTCAATGTTAGGAGGATTACCCCTTATTTTAATAATGCTGGCTTGCCCATTTTCTTTCACGTAGGCTGTTATTAGTTCCATAAGGCTCACAATTTGAGTTTGCATTTCACTTTGCTAACGAGCATCTAGTCCTATGATTCCTTAGCCATTAACTCAAGTCGCTTAATACGAGCTTCATGATCACTCTCCATGATTTGTTTGTGGCGTCATATGTTGTAGCGATGCGAGAAGTTAGGTTTCATTTTCCTGATTAACATTGGTATCCCGTACACTTTTATGGCCTAATTCTCATATTAGACTTCACTTAAAAATATATTTATTGATAAGTGTTTATGATGCAATGATGAGTTTAGAGAATGAATGATTGATGCAAATGTGTAGAACAAAATAGTGAAATTAAATTTGCTTATGCATTTAAGACAATTGATTCCTAGAACAGCTTCATCAATAACATCATTCATAGAGCCACAAAAAGGTTTTTTCTTGCAACATGATTACATCTGAAAATATCTAATGTAATTACATTGTGTAATCACATGATCAAGAAAGCCTAAAAGTTACTGCTCACAATCTTCGATAGGTACAGTGTCTCACCTTATGGCCCAGGCTACCTTAATCATGTCATTCGCCTCTCGTTGAGCCATCTGCACTTTTTCAGTAAGGTATTGATGTTATACTTAACAGTTCAGATGTGCTTGGTCAATTGTCGCTTGCCAATCTAGTTTGTATTGCTCGGAAGCCCTTGTTAATTCATTGATATGACCTTCACAAATCTAGAGAGACTACTCTAACTCCTAGATACTATGGGTGAAGACTTCATTTTTGACCCAAGCAACTCTTGTATCTCAAATTTAGGTCTCGAGTCTTTGATTTCTTTGTTGGTCAGTGGAGGCAAAAGCCTGTGCCTTTGTGAATTTTTCTTTACTAGTTTTAACTTCCTCTTTTTGCTAATTCAGCTCGCGATTAGGAGTGGCAGCTTCTGCTTCCCATTTAACTAATGTCTTACCATTACATTGAGACTTGTTAGCTTTTTAGAGGACCACATAATCTTTGGTTAAGCTTTTGAGGTCATCTTTGAGGTGATCCCTTTCGTTGATGACTTGATCTATTTCACCGCTCCTAAGATAGATATCTATCTCTAGCTGGCCTTTTTCCTCCTTAAGTTAAGAGATTTCTGCAACAAAGGATGTCTTTTCTCGTTTAATCTCCCTCCTACATAGCTCGATCTTAGAAGGTAGCTTTTCTATTAAGATTTGTAGTATCTTGAAGTTAGGTGGTGGAAAATGGTCATTGATACGGTAAAGTCTCCATTCTTTGTATCTAGGTGTGGTAAGGCTTCCTCTCCAGTATTTTTCCATATAATAGATCTTCTTTCAAGCTTGGAAAGCTAAATGGACTTTCACTTTATAATTGGGCTCTCATACTCAAAATCCTAATGTCTTAAGTCTTCGAAGAACAGGATGAATTACTGGCACTAGAACTGATGCAATACCAATAGAGGAGCATAACTGGTACTTCCCCATAATCCCAAGAATGGTACATAAGTGTAGTCTCCATATCTGTTCCCCTGAGGGAACACCCATGAGGCTTTCCATGTGACTTCCTCTTCCTTTATGTTTTGAATTCTTGACCCAATGCTTTTCTGTCTTATTGTGATGACAGTCTTCCTCTAAAGCCATGCAAAAAGGACTAATCTTGAAGAAGAAATTTTGCCTAGCTTTCCTTTTCCTAACACCGAGATAAGCTAGGAGCCATATCTGGAGTAATGGGGCACACCTGATAAACTTTTATGTTCTCGTTCTTTTACAAAAGCTGAGGGCGCCAATGGTTTTGATGATGATGGTGGAAGCAGGGTTGATGTCATAACATAGGCGAGAAAAAAATCTGTGACTGCCGCTTCTACATAACCCAAAGTCCTCAAGAATATAACGAGTCCGTAAATTACCAAAGTGTAGAAATCTTGAGCTTTCTTTTGATCAGAAAAATTTACCATGCCCTTTTTCAAGCTGGCCCAAGAAATGCATTCGCTGCTGTTTTTTACTTTGACATGACTGTCAACCCATGCTTCTGTGACTCCAAGAATTTGCTTTAACCTTTTCTTGAACAGAATAGGTGTTAGCACTTTGCAATAAATCCAGTCTGACTTGGCCCTTTCTATGTTGAGCAGAGCTGTGTACTTATCAATGGTAGGGACTAAATCTTATTGGTTAAAGGTGAAACATCGGTAGGCTAGATTTTAGAACTATGTCGGTGCTCATAACAAGCCATCATCCAAGTAAACTTGAAGTAAGAGACCTATATCCCTTTATTTTTTAGTGAAGGCTTCTTTCTCGTTGTTATCCCAAATGTGCTTCAGTTCTTGACAATCATTCTGATGAAAATTGATTCATGCATTTTTTTTAGATGTAATTAGGATTTAAGATATCGCTATCTTGATGTGGTAACCTTTTGGCCATATTCTGACATTTTTAAAAGACTTGATAGTAAAGATAAGCTATTGCTCCATAAATGATGCCCTTTGTTGAACATCGAACCGAAACAATTACCCCAAAATGATGATAATCGTGATAGTTATGATGAGATGATATGTGTGCTAAGACATAAAATAAAAGGAAAACAAGTTAGTGAAACGTATAAGAGACAAATGTAAAGAATTTAAGAATTTAAGAACATCAAAAAAAATTCATAACAGTCTCAACCAATGTGATGAGATGAGAAACAAGCAACGTATCAACATGTCTAGATATAGTTTCCCTTTCATGAGGTGATAAAATAACCGACCGATAGTAATATTCACTTATCACCAATGGCACGTTAAGCCGTGACTCAGACAGCATAATGGTTTAAAGCATAAGATATTTTGAACAATGGTTTTTGCTCACCGTCACTTATTTAGACAAAGGTTAGCTGTCATTCAGGTAGCACAGTAGCATTCCTTGATGAATGATTAAAAAATGCAGATGCAGGTGACAATTGTACACTTATTATCACTTGCATAGTTATGGTAATTGAGAGTATAGGTTAGGAATGTTTCTTGAGTGATCCTGTTCTCTAGGTGTTCTAACAATGTTTCATATGGTTTGATATGGTTTAACTTGTAAGGCTCACTATATGAGGCTTAAGTTGATGCCTAAATAGGTATCCGAATTGTTCTTCCGTCCAATAAGGACAGTCAAAGCACCCTGATCCTAAGCCCGTCGTGGTTTTGGCAGAATGGGTTCAATTTAGTGGATGTATTTCCATATACAAATGTGAAGGGTTACTCATGAGAGACATAGGTAATTTAAATTCGAGAAGTAATTGCTATGCCTATGCAGAGGGTTACTCATAAAAGCAGATAGCTCACTTCCTCCAAATGATTAGGTTATAACCTCACCATGGAGTTTGGCGGGATGCTAATGCATATGCAAGTGCGTGATGTGTGACGAGGAAATGATTAAACCTTTTTCCTTACTCCCATATTACCATTTTTATTAAACTGGTAATTATTCAAAAATAAGACAATCCTGACAATCATGTCCAACAAAATATTAGTTGACAAAACAAAAGAATAGTTAAATAATGACCAAAGATCGAAGTAATCAAGAACCTAGTAAGACACAGCTAGTTATTGGCTAACTCTCTATATAGTCCCTAATAGAGTTGCCAAGCTGTTGCAACATACCCCAAGGTGGATCCTCATAGATCTATGGGTGTATAGGACTTAAAATATTTTTCTAACTAGGAAATGTCTTATTGATCTAGACTTTTCCTTTGCAACATGAAGAGAATAAGAAAGTATGTATTCTTGACTCATAATCCAGTGAGGGGGACCATAAGACAAATAGCTTATCTTATTGGTCTCAGATGACCATCACAAAGTGGCCAACGCTTGGAGTTGCCACCGATCATTTTAGGCTAGGCATGATCGAATTCCTATTGAAACCTATGTCTTAAGTTACAAAACTCGAAATATCGATCCCTTGGTCTGCATGGTACAAAGATTCACCACTTGAGTTTAGGTGTTGGTTATGCACGATGAGGCATGAACCTCTTCGTGATGCCTAAAATCGGTACCTTGCTAGTTATTTATTATCTCAGTTTTGATTCTTTCGATCTTAACTCCTCACTATTTTGATATAACCCTTTTTTAATGTGTGAATTTTATAAAAATACAAATTCAGGTTTCGATGAAAAGATTTAATTTCATATATGCCCTCGATAGATGGGGAATATAGAATTTTTTAATAAAAATAACCTCTGGATTTTACTTTGAAAATAGAATATTCCATTTTGGGTACTTAAGAGATACCCACGTTGAAGATCACCTTTAATTTTTCTTGAAATGATTTGAAAATGATAAAAAAAAAGGGATAGATTGTTGGAATTTATCTCGCAATTGGCATTGATTATCTGGGAATAACTGAATCAATAATTTTCAAGATGGATTTGGGTTCCTTGATTGAATGAGGTTTTTTTTAAATAAAAATTGGCTTGACTCTTGACATGTTCATAGAAATCCAAGAAGAAGAAAAATTTAATTGTAGTTGAAAGATAGCGTTTGAGTATCCCTTCAGAAAGATGGGGTTAGAGTATCCCGAGTATAACGAATAATTTTAATAAAGAAAGATTTTTAAATCTTAATAATTTTGAAAAAGTGGGGTTGGAGTATCCCCTCAGAAGGTCAGGGTTGAAGTATCCCTGAAAGTGACATGTCTGACACTCTTTAAAGAAGTTGAGTTGGAAAACTTAAGTTGACAAAACTTTGGGA
>JBBYHO010039517.1:0-10670 GCA_038382025.1 Adansonia gregorii
TTATTTTAATAATATATTTATTTATATTAGTAATAATTATATTTTATTAAAAAATACATATTATACATATTATATATATTGTATATACAAATTTAATACATATATAATGTAATGTAATATTATAAATATAATAAATAATAAATTATATAATATAACATAATATATTATATACAATAAAATATAAATATATTTTATATTAAATTTTGAAAAACTAGTTAAAATAGTAAAAATTAAAAAATATTTAATATTAAATCCAAATTATTTTAAAAAAATTAATATAATATATATTATATAATACAAATATAAAATAATATATGATATTAGAAAAATAACATAATAATATACTATATAATATACAATATATACTAAAATATCAAGAACTATTTTACATTGAAAAATAATACATTGTTTTAGTTTAATAATTTATTAGGGTATATTAGTAATGATTATATTATAAAAATGTATATTTTTTAAGTTCATTAATATATTTTTAATATTAGACCTAAATATATTATATTAGTAAAAAATTAACTTTCTAATAATTTTTTTATTACTTAAAAAGAATTACTACTAAAAATTATTGAAGTTACATATAAATCTTAGAATTTATATAAAGCATTATAGTGTGGGTAATATTTGCATATAATACATGTTATAGGTTAAAGGTAATGTTTGTACGTAACAAATTACATAAAAATATTATCAGATTACAGACAAATATTATAAAGTTGTATAAAAACTTTACTAAAAATTATGACTGGGTAAATCAGTTATAATGATTTTTGTTTTCTTTTTTCGTTAACGATTCAGATTATTCATTTTTGGTCGAACGGTTCTTATTGATCCAAGCTGATGAGAAGTTTATTTAAAGGAGTGTATCGTAGAATTTTCCCTTTGTTTTTATAGTGTACACATGATGTCGTGTTATAAAATGATATTGTTAATCTTTACGGATTTCCAAAGCAACGCGTTAAGTTAACTTTTAAGATTTTTTAAGTTAGAATTTCTCATTAATTTTTATTATGTTTGCATTACAATAGTTGTAAAACTTCATTTTTTTTATCTTTATTATTACAAAGCTTTTATTTAAAATTAGTTCTATGAATTAATAACATCAACAAACTTAAGTAAAATAAAAAAATTAATATTCATATATTTTAATTTTTTTATTTTTTTGTAAAAACAAATATCTGATTCTTTCTTAAATAATTATCCATTCTTAAAAAAGTTACTCATATGCAATTGTTTTTCTTCCATTCACAATGTAAGTGCACATTTTTTTAAAAATTTTTACTAATTATAAAATGGGTGATTGATTTTAATATTACGAGTTAAATGACATTAAATTAATTTAAAAATAAAAACAACAAGAAAACTTGTTTTTAATTTTTTTATATAGTATATTTCTTTGAAATAGGATTATCTATTTTTCTTAAATAATTATCCATTTTTCTTAAAGAAAAACCTTCTATTTTTTCTTTTCTTTTAATTTTTTTCACATATATTTTTTTTTCTTTTCACTCACGATATGAATGTACAAATTTCTAGTACATATAAAAGCCTTGAATTAGACTATGGACGGTAAAATTTTCCAATTTCATAAATTTTATCTTAGTCTAAGTAGTGTTATTTTATGTTGACAAATTGGGTCCCGATTTATCTACTTAGATATATTTTTTGAGAAGATTTATCTAATTATATATTGATTCATTCAGGATTTAAAATTTTCTTGTTCTGGCATATTAATATAAAATATACACAAAAATGATTAACTTGTTACTTCCTTGATTAATATACCCTGTTTCCACCAATTTTAACAAAATCATTATATCAAAAACAAATACTAAACAAAAAATATATTATCTTCAACTTAAATTATGAAATTTAGAAATTTTGTATGTTAATTTATACATTGAACATGCATTCATTTACTAAATCTTAAAATATAATTATTCACTGCGTGAGTGTTTAAATATATATATGTGTGTTTTAAAAAAGAATAAGATGTTAAAAAATATTTTAATTATTTAAAAAGTGAATAGTTTTTATTTGTACTTGTTTTTATTTAAAAAATAGAATTATGTATACCCTCTATTGATTTTTTTAAGGAGATGTGGTTGGCTTAGTAGTTACGTACCCGTAAAGAAGGAGAGAAGGGTTAAAAGGTGTTGGAGGTTAATTTGAGAGGTGTTTGCTTTGAGAGGCGTTCGAGCCTGAAAAGGTTTTTGGCAAGTTTGAAAAAGCAATGGAGAGCTTGAAAGCTTGAAAATGTTATAGTAAACTTGTTAATTTTAACTTGAACTAAAAAAACCCGACCAACCTACCTGAAGTCAAATTTGACCTAACTAGATTTAACTAAAAAAAGTTAACAACTTGAAATTGATCAATTCAAACTTGAAAACGATCGAATCGAAAATGACCCAAATGTAGAATGGCCCGAAACTGAAATAGCTTGAACTCGAAATAACTCGAATATAAATTACATAAACTCGAAATGATCTGAACAATTAACCCAAAATGACCAAACATGGAAGCCTGAATGTTAAATCTAATTGATCCAAACTCGATTGACTTGTATGTTAAACTCGATTGATCAAAACTCAAAATGATCTGAATCCAGAATAACCTAAATATGATTAACCTGATTGTTAATCCCAATTGAACTAAACTCAAAATAAGCCAAAACTAAAATAACTCAAACTCAAAGTGACCCAAACCAAAAAATGACTCGAAAATTTAAAGACTAAAGTGACTCGACTTGAAACTAACCTAACCCATCTAATTGACAAGTCTAAGCTATAGCCAGCTTGAAAAGGCAATGGGAAGTCTAGAAAGGCAAAGTGCTAGAAAAATTATGGTGAGCTTGAAAAGATAATGGAGAGCCTAAAGGAGGTACTCAACAACTTTTACCATATTGTTGAATTTAATAACCAAGAAATCACGAAAACACAAAGAAAGGAGAAGAGAAAAACAACACAGAGATTTAACGAGGTTTGGCAATGTGCTACGCCCTCGGGAGCGATGGCTGATGTTTTTATTCATAACTTAATTTAAGGTTACATCAACCATATATTTATAGTAACCCTAACCAGCATAATTTTACAAAATTGCCTATGTACTGTACCCCAACCTATTTATCCGTAGGCTCTATAAAAGGCAAATGCTGTCGCTCTGCTCCAGTATCAGCCCACTTACCTCTATATATAAAATTATATGAGCCATATACAACAATCTCCACTTTAGCGAATATACCCCATGAAGATAAAAGGTAAGAACTAGAACCCCTTATACTTTCGATAGGTTGGGTAACTTGCTTCTTTAGAATTTGGAAACATTGATCAAGTCGAAGCAATACTTGAACTTGTCTATAGTAACTGGCTTCGTAAACATGTCAGATGCATTTTCAGATGTATAAATTTTTTCTAATAATATCTGACCAGATCCAACCAATTCCCTGATCTTGTGGAACCTTACATCAATATGTTTGGTTCTAGCATGATAAACCTGATTCTTTGCCAAGTAAATAGCACTTTGACTATCACAATGCAATTTACCTCCACCTTGCTCAATACCTAATTCTTTCACTAGCCCTGTAAGCTATAAAGCTTTCTTGGCAGCCTCAATAATTGCCATGTACTCTGCTTCAGTTGTAGACAATGCAACAATGGACTGAATAGTTGATTTCCAACAAATTGATCCTCCTGTAATAGTGAAAACATATCTTATTGTAGACCTTCTATCATCTAAATTACCTGCATAGTCAGAATCCACATATCCCACAGCTAAAAGATCACTCATTTTACTTCCAAACATAAGACCATACTCCTTAGTGCTTCTCAGATACCTAAAAATCCACTTAACTGCTTTCAATGCTGTTTACCAAGCTTTAACATGAACTTGCTAACCTAACTAATGTCATGAGCCAAATTTGGTCTTGGACAAACCATGGCATCAGGCAAACAATAGCATTTGCATAAGGAACTGAAGCCATACCTTCAATCTTCACCAAATCTATTCAACACCTTCTCAACATAGTTACGTTGGGATAACCATAGTTTTCTTGAGCTTTTATCCTTGTAGATCTAGACAGCACCTAAATCCTTCATATAAAATTCCTTTCCTAACAAGACTTTCAACTCAATCACATCATGCATATTCTTAGCAGCAATCAATATGTCGTCCACATATACTATCATAAAACATAAAGAACCATCATCAAATGTCCTAACATAAACGCAGCAATCATACTTACATTATCTATAGCTAATTTTGATCATATAGCCATCAAATCATTTGTACCATTACCATGGGTATTGCTTTAACCCATAGAATGATTTTTTCAAGCTACAAACTAAATTCTCTTGTCTAGGTTGAATAAACCCCTATGGCTATTTTATGTAAATCTGCTCCTCCAAATCGCCATAAAGGAAAGCTGTTTTCATATCCATTTGCTATAAATGCATGTCCCAGCTAGCTACTGATGCCAACACCACCATGATGGAAGTGTGTCTAACCACAGGAGAAAATATCTCATCATAATCATCTCTTTTCTGCTATGAGTATCCTTTTGCCACTAGACGAGCTTTGAATTTTTCCCTCTTTTTTTTTATATTGCTGGTTTTTTCTTGTAAACCCACTTGCACCCTATAGCTCGTTTTCCCTTAGGAAATTTAACCAGCTCCCAAGTTTTGGTCTTGTGTAAGGCCTCAATTTCTTCTACCATGCAACTAGCCATTTATCTTTATCCTCACTATTTATTACCTCTTGAAAGTGATAGGATCGCCACAACTAATAGTAAGTGCAAAGGAAGCTAAATCTTCAAAACCATACCTGGTTAGAGGCTTAACAGTACATCGGGTCTGTCTGTGGCTATACTTTGATGTTGCTCTCCATTTAACGAGGATTTTTCATCCCTTAAACTAGAACTTCCAGCTTTTTCAACATCTTTTGCATGTTGTTCTAGCTCAACCTCTATCACCTTTTTACTGCTCTCTTCTGAAGTTGTCACATTCTCACTATTGTTCTGCTGCAACATGGATTTTTCATCAAATACTGCATCTCTGCTGATCACCACTTTCTTCGCTTTTGGATCCTAAAACTTGTACCCCTTGACCTCTTTCGTATATCCCAAGAAAATGCACTTCTTTGACTTTAGATCAAGTTTAGACCTCTCGTCACTAGGAACATGCACATAAGCTGGGCAACCAAAAATTCTTAGTTTAGAAAGATCAACGTCATTACCTGCCCACACTTTCTCTGTGACTTTTCCACCCAAAGAGGTTTGTGGTGATTTGTTGATGAGATATCATGCCATGCTCACTGCTTCTACCCAAAAACATTTAGGAAGTCCTACATGCAATCTCAAACACCTAACTTTTTCAGCTAAGGACCTATTCATCGTTTCTGAAATTCCATTTTACTGTGGTGTTTTGGGGACTGTGAAGTGCCTCTAAATGCCATGCTCCTTATAAAATTTCTGAAACTGTGAGTCTGTGTACTCAGTGCCATTGTCTGATCTCAAATACTTGATTTTTCTTCCCGTCTGGTTCTCAACCTCTACTTTTCATATTTTAAACTTGGCACAAACTTTAGGTTTTTGTTTTATGAAGTATACCCAAACCTTCCTAGAAAAATCATCAATAAAAGTAGTAAAATATTGTGAACTATCTAATGACAACTCCCTTGTAGGACCCCATACATCAGAGTACACATAATCAAGAATTCCTTTAGTTTTGTGTCTAGCTATTTTGAATTTCACCTTAGCCTATTTCCCAAGCACACAAAACTTACAAAAACCTAATTTGCAGCATTTAATTCCCTTCAATTAACCCCTTTTATAAAGTTCAGCCATCCCACTATCACTTAGATGACCTAGTCTCATGTGCCACAGAGCTGTACTATCATGATCAGATTCTGCAATAGCAGCTCCACCAACAACTGTATTTCCTACAAGCCTGTAAATGTTCCTTGTAGTCATCTTCCCTTTCATTATTATCAACACAGTTTTATTCACCTTAGTGCAAATTTCATGAGTTTTATAGCCAAAACCGTTAGCATGCAAGGTACCTAAAGAAATCAAATTCATTTTCAATTCTGGTACATGTCTAACATCACACAACGTTCTAACTACACCATCATGCATCTTAATTTTGATTTGTCCCTTTCCAATAACAGCACAAGCTTTATTATTAACCAAATAGACGAAACCAAAATTACCTGAGCTATATAAATCGAACCAGTCCTTGTTAAAAGTCATGTGAAACGAACACCCTGTATCTTGAATCCATGAATCTGTGAGTTGACATGAAGAGACTGTCAGCAAATCCCATCACTGCCATTTGAATCATCATTCTGCACCACATTAACAGATTTTGTTGAATCGCCATTCCTTTCATCATTCTGCTTCTTTTTATTTGGACAGTCCCTTCTAACATGCCTTATTTGCTAGCACTTATAACATTGAACATTCTTTCTACCCTTGGATTTAGACCTAGAGTTCTTTTTGCTCATAGTATCTTTACTCTATCTTCTTCCATGTTTCTGGTTCCCTTTCACATACAGCCCTTCATTTTGGGTGCTATCAGCGAAATTCTGCTTGTGTTAGTTATGGGTTAACAGTGCTGCAGTAATCTCTTCCACACTGATTGTATCCTTTCCCATGTGAGTGTAGTAACCAGGTGTTCATACGAAGGAGGTAATGAACACAGCAAATCATAGCCTTGTCTTCTTCTTCAATCTTAACTTCAATTCTCAACATATCACTAATAATGTGATTGAAGAAATTGATGTGTTATGCCAGATCTATACCCTCATGCATCTTCAGGCCATATAATTTTTGCTTCAAATATAATTTATTTGTCAGGGACTTTGACATATACCGACTCTCTAATTTTTTTCAGACCTCTGTTGAGGACTTGCGATCTATAACGTGGTACAAAACATCATCTGACAGACATAGCGAAATCATTCCTGCTGCTCGCACCTGCAATTCCTCTCATTCAAAATCTTCCACAATCTGAGATTTATTTTCGATCAATGCTTTCAACATCCCTTGCTGTGCCAACAAGTTTTTCACCCTCCGTTGCCATAATTCGAAATTACCTGTTTCGTCAAATTTTCCCACATCGAATTTTGTAACAGAGTTCATCATCTTAACCCAACTCGATGCCAGTTGTTGAATTTAAGAACCAACGAATCATGAAAACACAAAGAAAAGAGAAGAGAAAAATAATACAGAGATTTAACGAGGTTCGACAATGTGCCTACGTCCTCGAGAGCAGTAGTTGATATTTTTATTCATAACTTAATTTAGGGTTACATCAATCATATATTTATACTAACCTTACCTAGTATAATTTTACAAAATTACCTATGTACTATACCCTAACCTATCTATCCGTGGCCCTATAAAAGGCAGATGCTATTGCTTCGCTCCAGCATCAACTCACTTACCTCTGTATATAAAATTATATGAGCCATATATAACACATATGCTTGTAACTAAAATCTTTTTTGGGTCCAAAAGAGTAAACTTGTTCCCCATTGATCAATTCTTGGGTGGTTTGTTCTAATCAAACACTGCTTTTTAGGCATTTAGCCTTTTTAGGCTCACCATAGTCCTTTTAATCACCTTGCCTTTTTAGGCTTGCTATTACCTTTTCAAGCTTGCTATTCCTTTTTTTAGGCTTGCCAAATGACTTTTCAGGATAAAATGCTTCTTTAGTTAACCTCCGATGCCTTTTAGCCCTTCTCTCCTCCTTCGCAAGTACATGATTACCAGGCCAGCCATAACTCTTGAAAAAAACATCAATAATTAGCATCATTTGTGAAAATGATACTTCATATGCTTGCAACCAAAATTTTGTTTGGGTTACAAAAAGGCAAACTTGTTCCTTATCAACCAACTCTTAAGCGATTTGTTTTTGTCAAATATTACCCTTTAAGCAATTAGCCTTTTCAGCTATTTATTTCCTTTTCAAGTACCTTTTTCAGGCTTGCCATTGCTTTTTCAAGCTCTCCATTGCATTTTCGAGCTTACCACAGTGTTTTGCAAGCACCTTACCTTTTTAGGCTTTCCGTTGCCTTTTCAAGCTCTCCATTGCTTTTTCAAGCTTGCCATAATTTTCGAGCTTAGTTTTGCAAGCATCTTGCCTTTTCAGGCTTTCCATTGCCTTTTCAGGCTTTCCATTGCTTTTTCAAGCTTGCCATAGCCTTTTTAGGTTCTCCATTACGTTTTCAAGCACCTTGCCTTTTCTTATTGCCTTTTTAGGCTCGAAAGCCTCTAAAGGTAAACACCTCACCCAAAGCCAACGTCTCTTTAGACTTTTATGCATTCGTGTAGACATGAACCCAAAAAGCTATATAGAGTTCGCCGCTCTAAGTTGCCTAAGCTATAAAGACATCTAGCGACGATCGATCCTATGCAATCAATGCTGGTGACCTATTTTAGTTATAAAATGATCTTATCAACTAAAAGGAAACACATACCAACAAAGTCACTTGCTTGAAGAAACACTAGTGTCTAACATAATCTACACAACAACTCTAACTTGACTACTAGGTTAGCCATATCTCCTCAAAAAGACATCAACCCCCTTAATTTGCATATATTATTATTATTATTATTATTATTATCTGAATCGAGATCATTTGAATCATGACATCGGCTCAATAAAAAATTTTGTATATAGTATAAATGATAATAAATTAAAAATATGATTTGTATCAAATTAGTGCATGGCAATTGGCTTGTTTATAAATATTTTGTAAACTTTTATACATCTTTATCAAAATATATCATCATAACTATAAGCATGAATATATGCAAATTTTTTTACTATAGAAAAAAACACATTTTTTATTTTAATTTTAATAAATAAAATTTAGCTTATAGATAAACATGTTAATTATATTGAATCATGATTGTTATTTCATTTTATTTTTAATTAATAGTTTTATAAAAATTCCTTTTACTTTTAATTACTAATATTAATTATTTTTCAATTTCTTTTCCTAAAAGAAAGTATTCTTCTTTTGAAAAAAAAAAGAAACAAAAAAGATAAAAAAGAAAAGTCTCCTTTATCTCTAACTTTACAAATAGAATTAAAATATGAGTCCAGTTAATAGATGTTTATAAGCACTATGTAACTACTTAATTTTTTCTAGAAAACTTTTTACATCAAAGTAGTTACTCTTATGAAATTTCAAAAAAATATATAAA
This sequence comes from Adansonia gregorii, assembly GCA_038382025.1. Taxonomy (NCBI): domain Eukaryota; kingdom Viridiplantae; phylum Streptophyta; class Magnoliopsida; order Malvales; family Malvaceae; genus Adansonia; species Adansonia gregorii. Next base: position 9,221 of record JBBYHO010039517.1, read on the forward strand.
ATAATTATTTTTTTCCATGTTGACAACCTTAACTAATGCCTAACTTTCCCTTAAATTTATTGTCAAAAATAGCTATGGCCTAAAAAGATGTCATAATATTATTGTCTATAGATTTGGCGATTGGTGTATATGTGTTATATTTTTGTATTTTTATTATGTTATAATTATGTTTAAAATATTTTTATTTATATAAATTTTAATACGTTAATAATTCGTATTATATATTTTTTAAGACTTTCATATATTTATATCCCTCTTAAAAACAAAAAAAAACCATTTTTAAGTACAAAATCATGCCTTCTTAAAAGATGATCAATCTTTTTTTTAAAAAAAAAATATTGATAATCACAAAATTTTCTATTATTAATAGCAAAAGAGACCGAACGTAATCAAAATACTTGGTCATTTTTTAAATTAGCCTTATTTTTATGCAACCTTGTTTTTCAAACTGAATATTTATGTCCCTCTCAAATATTAGACAAATGGTTTAACCATCACAAAAGTTTAATACATACTTTTTGGGGTATATTTTAAAAATAAAAAATAATTTAAAAAATTAAGACATTAAATAGCCTCATAATTTTGTTTGCGAATTTTAAAAACTCGGCTACTGATGTATCAAAAATGAATTTTTTATTATATTATCCTATTTACCATATATTGATATTTATAGTACATATTAATTAAATATACATGATCTTATGTTATAAAATGAGAGCTTTAACCTTTGTTGATTTCAAACAACACATTAAGTTGAATTTGAAGATTTCTTAAGTTAGAATTTCTCGTTAATTTTATCATGTTTATATTGTATTGGCTGTAGAAATTTATTTTTTTATCTTTATTATTATAAAAACTCTAATTAAATTTAGTGTTACGATTTAAATAACATTAACTCAAGTGAGAAAAAATAAAATAAATAAAATAAATAATAATGTCAATAATATAATAGGAATATTCATATTTTTAATTTGTTATACTTTTTAAAAAAATTACCTAATTCTTTGTTAAATAATTATCTATTAAGTGCCTTAAATTTTGATTAGATAAATACTAATCAGATTATGATAAGGAGTAGTAATCCTTATTAGAATTGTGTTTAGATAAGTCCTAATTAGATTAGGATAAGGAATATAATTTATCTTTATTGATTTGTTTAGTTAGCATTTGGATTTGATGACTACATATATGAGGCACTTAAGGCCTTTTTTGTATCAATTTTTCTCAAAAAAATAAGAAATATCTCTCCCCATTCGTGGACATAGGTCATGTTGATCGAATCACGTAAATCTTACGTGTTCTTATTTTTCTTGCTTTAATCTCCTTGTTTTACTATGTTTTTTGTGCAACATTATTCATTCTTAAAAAGTTAGTCATTTGTAATTAATTTTCTTGCACTTACAATATAACTGAACTAATTTTTAATTTATAATAATTATAAAGTGAGTGA
>JBBYHO010039547.1:0-10669 GCA_038382025.1 Adansonia gregorii
AGTTTATTGTTTGGATTTCTCAAGTTTGTCTACCAAAATTTTAATTTATCAAAATTTTGTGAAATCAATTCACCCCTCTCTTAATTTCATTCACCACCTAAAGGTCTAACAAATTTGGCCAAGCACATATGGCCTTGGAACAAAAATTTTACAACTTTGAAAATAAGTCCCTAGATATTTTAACATTACAGGCTAACCCCAAAATGATTAAAAATGAATAAAACATATTTATACATATTAAAATAAACATGAAAACACTTTCACAAGTATTCACAAGCAATCGGCCAAGAATAGATGGCCTCAAAACAAAATTTTTTTATTTTTGCAACTTAGTTCTTAGGATTTCCATATTTACAAAATAGACTAAAAATAAAAAAAAATCATAAACAATCCCACATGTAGTTTAGTCAAGCTTGGAATCACCCTTCTAGGGCCTTCAAAATATTCAAAGATTTATTTTTTAGCCTTCAAACTTTCAAACTTTACAAAATAGCCCTAAATCTTTTGAAAAATCGAGAAATAAATTGAATCCAAGGCTATATATCATTCAGCTAACGAGGGTTTTCAACAAAAATTGATTTTTTTCCATCACATATTTTCATAAATATTAATATACATACTTGTCATAATTTCTACCAAGCATAAATATGCATAAATACATATAAAAAATGAATAATTCAATATAAATAAAAATAAAAATATTAAGAAAAATTACATAAACATAAATTCATAAAATAACAATATATCTACCAACAAACACAAATAAGATAGGTGAAAATCAACATATTGCTAATAAAAATTAACTAAAACAATAAAATCAAGAAACTTTTATCACAGCCATCATACTTGGCCTTTCAGCATGGATTAAAATCCATGAGCACAAGCATGCTTTTAGCTCACTAAAAGGAAGAAAAATGAATGAAAGTATGAAACACTAAAGATTTTGTACAAGAATTTACCTTAAAATCCTAAAAACCTAAGAAAATTTAGTTTTTCCTTCATTTTTTTCTTATGGAAAAGCTAAAGACCTAAAATGAAGAAACATACCCTATTTATATAGGATGGAAGTCAGGCAAGAGCTGAGGAAAAGGCTCCGAACGAATTCTAGAGATTTCTAAGATTTTTTTCTTTTTTTATTTTATTATTTTTTATAAGATCTTAATTTATTACCTTCATCATTTTGCATGATGATGTCATGCATGACATCATCATCTAGAAATGTTAAAGAGAAAAAATTTAAGTTGAACAAGAAAAATTATAGGAATCAAATTGTAACAACTTAAAAATTATGTATTAAAATAATAAAATTTCGCACATCAAATTTAATTAAAATAAATTTCTTGGACATGTTAAAAAAACAAAATGGGCTCATTAGGCTTTTTGAAAATTTTCCATATAAAACTTCAAAAAGGAAATTTTTAAAAATTTTATGTGCAAAATAAAGGCAACCAAAAATTCCAAGCCCGTAAAATTTTATAAGCAAAAATGCTTTCGGAATAAAATTATCCTTTGAAAAAATGCAACACTCATAAAATAAATTTAATTTTCAAAAACTAATTTAGTATGAATTTAATGAAAATATTTGAGGAATTATGAAAATTTTAAACTTAAAAAAATCCTCTCGAAAAAATTTACGAAGTAGAAAACTCTATATCTTTGAAACAAAAAAATTTCAAAAGTATGTCCAAATTTTATAAAAATGAATTTTATCAAACACCTTATTCAAAATATTTATTTATAAAAATAATAAATCAGAAAACTTGAAATATGAAATAATTTTTATCGAGAAAAATTTCATGAGCATAACACTTCCAACATTGAGAAAATTCAAATTTAAGTCCCAAAATTGATAACTTAATACCTCATGATAAAAAGTGCTAATATAAATTTTTCCTTGAATATTTATGATTTTTCGGAGTGAATTTTGGTGTAAATACTACAAAGGTATCAGTAAAATATACGTTGGTCAACTTCTTAAATTTCACCAAAAATTCCTAAAAATGGGACATTTGATTGTGATAACATTCATAAAAATAAATTTCACAATTGTAAAGTTTAAAATTAATTTTTTACCTTAATACTCATCTTTTTATTCGATATTTGCATTTTATGACCCTTGAAATGGCACTAATTTTGTCATGTGCACCTGGAGCCATTTAGGCATGATTGAAAAAGTCTTGAAAATGTCTAGTCCACCTTAAGAAATTAACCCATGTTTGTTGGCTGTTATGTTCTTGATCTCAGATATTTTTGGATTGCCAGAAAAAGGGGTTTAGACAAAATTAGGTGTCAACAATGATTACACTCTACTACCTAATTTGGTGAAATTGATTGATCAAGAAGATAGGCGAATAATATCCCATGAGAAGCCCATAGAGGTTATAAACTTGGGTAATGATAATAACAAAAAAAAGGGTTAGAATAGCAACTATTATCACACCCACAACAAAAACAGGGCTGATAAGTTTAGTTCAGGAGTTTCGTGATGTCTTCGCATGGTCCAATCAAGATATGCCAGGTTTAAATCCAAAAATATTAGTCCATAATTTATCTTTAAAACTAGGATGCAAGCTAGTTCAGTAAAAGTTGAGGAGGATAAAGCCTAAAATATTTCTAAAAATTAAAGAAAAAGTGAAGAAACAATTTGATACCAAATTTCTTGAAGTACCAAAGTATCCAGAATGGATTGCTAATATTTTTCAATTCTTAAAAATGATAAAAGAGTTAAAATATGTGTAAACTATTAGGATTTGAATAGAGTAAGCCGAAAAGATAATTTCCTTCTTTCTCATGTTAACACATCGATTGATAACACTTAAAAAACTATTATGTTTTCTTTTAAAATATCACCCGAGGACATGGAAAAAACCACTTTTGTCACATTTATGGTACTTTTTGTTATAAACTGAAGCCATTCGGATTAAAGAATGCTAATGTAACTTATCAAAGGGTAATAGTCACTTAATTCCATTATATGATGCATAAAAAGATTGAGGTATATATAGATGATATGATTGCCAAGTCTCCTTTAGAATAGAGACATGTTATAAATTTGCCAAAATTATTTAAAAAACTAGAAAAATATTAAATAAAGTTGAATTTGGCAAAATGTACTTTTGGCGTAAGATCAAGAAAATTATAAGGCTTCATTGTTAATGAAAAAGGGATTGAGGTTGATCCTAATAAGATTAGAGCCATTCAAGAGTTACCACCACCACGCAGGTAAAAAGAACTAAGAAGCTTTCTCAGTTTTAGTATCGCTAGTTCCAAGCCATTTTCTCATATGGTAGCTCATGGTGTTTAAGAGGTCAATGGGATATGTGCTGAGGCAACATGATGAAATTGATAAGAAAGAAAAAGCAAATTATTATCTCAATAAGAAATTTTTAGAATATAAGGTAAGCTATTCCTAACTAAAGAAAAAATGTTGTGACTTAGTTTAGACTACTAAAAGGCTTAGGCAATATACAATATATCATACTACATGGTTGATCAAAAAGATAGATCTGATCAAATATTTTTTGAAGCACCAGCATTTTCTGGAAGAATTGCAAGATGGCAAGTCTTATTATCAGAATATGTATAGTTTATGTGAGCTAAAAAGGTGTTAAAGGAAGTGTCATTGCTGAATTCTTAGCAAGCCCAGCACTTGATGATTATCAACCTCTAGATTTTGATTTTCTTGATGAAAATTTGATGAATATCTCTATTGAAAATGGAAGTGATCAGTTAGGGGAACCAGTATGGAAGATGTACTTTGATGGGGCTTCAAATGCTTTAAGATAAGGCATTGAGGCAATCTTGATATCCCTGTAAGGAGATTATTACCTTTTTTACTGCCAAATCAGATTTTAATTGCACAAATAATATGGCAGAGTATAAGGCATGCGTTATAGGACTCCACGCAGCCATTGAAAGAGATGTTTGAGTGTTGAAAGTCCATAGAGATTCAGCTCTGGTAATTTTTCAACTATGTAGGGAATGGGTGACTCGAGATTTAAGGTTGGCATAATATAAACAATTAATTCTCAAATTATTAAAAATGTTTAAAAAAGTGAATTTCATTTATTTGCCTTGAGATGAGAATCAAATGCCAAATACTTTAGCGACCTTTGTTTCAATGATTAAATTAAATAAGAAAGAAAAAGTAGATGAGCTTATATGAGTCTTCCATACATTGTCATAAAGTTGAACCAAAACTAGATGGTTGCCTATGGTATTATGATATTAAAAGATTCTTTAAGGATCGAGAATACGCAAAGAATGCCTCTAAGAATGACAAAAAGACATTAAGAAGGTTAGCAATGATTTTTTCCCTAGATGGTAAGATCATTTATAAGAAAAATTATGAGCAAACATTACTAAGATGAATAGATGCTTCTAAAGCATGAAAAATTTTAGAAGAAGTACACAAAGGGGTTTATGGAATTCTTGCCAATGGGCATACAATGGTGAGACAAATCATAAGGCTAGGCTACTTCTGGATGACTAAGGAAGATAACTGTATTAAGTATGCCTGAAAATGTCATAGATGCCAAGTCTATTCAAATAAGATCTACGTACTACTTTCACCTTTGCATGCTATAACTACTCTATGACCTTTTTCTATATAGGGCGTGCATGTTATTAAACCAATTACACCTATAGCTTTGAACCGTCATCATTTTATTTTGGTGGCAATAAACTATTTCACCAAATGTGTTAAAGCTACTTCTTATACAAATGTAATAAAGCCAACGGTGATAAAATTCCTAAAGACTAATATTCTTTATCTATTTAAAATTCTTCAGAGGATTATAACAACTTCTAACTTAAATAATAAATTGATGACAAAGGTATGTACCCATTCAAAATCTCTCATCATAATTCATTGACATACCATCCAATGATGAATAAAGCAGTAGAAGCAACGAGCAACCAATAAAAATATCAAAAGGATTATGGCAAAGATAGTGGAGACATATAAGGATTGGCATGAAAAACTCCGCTTTGCCTTTCTAACTTATTGAACTTTAGTTTGGACCTTTACCAAGGCAATACCTTACTAATTGATCTATGGAAAAAAAAAGCTATTCTACCAATTAAGGTAGAAATTTCCTTACTCTGGATATTAATGGAGGCCAAACTAGGAAAAGCTAAATGGGTCCAAGATCATTATGAATAGTTTAACTTTATTAAAGAAAAGAGGCTATGAGCAATCCAACATGGGTGAATATACTAGAAAAAAATGATGAGAGCCCACGATAACAAATTCCACCCAAGGTAATTTCACGAAGGGGAGTTACTATTAAAAAAATCCTCTCTAGGCACAACAATCCATGTAGTAAATAGGCACCAAATTAGGAAAGACACTATATAGTTCAAAAAGCTTTTTTAGGTAGCGCATTGATTTTAGCATAAATGGATAGGCACACTTTGCTCAACCCTATCAATTTTGATAAAGTAAAAAAGTATTATGCCTAAAAGGCAATCTGTAAAAAAAAAAGAGAAAAAAATGATGAAGGTGTAAAAGAGGAGGCCTTCAATTAAAAACCTCAAACGAGGCAACTTGAGCAAAAAGAATATGTAAGGTGAAATCTATTAAACATCAATGCCAAAAAAAAGGTAGAGTGCAATTAAAGATATCTTCAAAAGATTGATCTATGTAAGAGCAAAGTTCCATTCAACAAAGACTTTTGAAAAATTAAATAGGAGATTTTGACTATCTGAGTAATACCCAATTTTGATTTATACTTCATTCATATTCTTGTAGAAAAACCAATGTTGTATTCTTTTTCTCTATTAGAATATAAATACATATTTTTTATCCATACCCTTGCAAATCCTCTAAGTGTGCTAACATTTCTAATAAATAATAATTGGTATTTTAGAAATCAATAACAAAAAGATTTATTTGCATTACTTTAGACTTTAGTTAAACATTATAGGGATCTTATTTACTATTTTAATTCTTTGAACATTCTAGAAAGGATTAAAATAAATGGATAACATGGTTGAGTATGATCAAAGAAAAAGGAATTCAAAAATGTTGCTAAAGGACATTTCTGATAAAGAAGAAAAATAAATTCTTCACAAGTTTAAATGTAGACACTATTTATCTTATCCACCTTACCTAAAAAAATAGTATCTATAATATTTTATGAAAATGCCTTTGACTCCAAGCATAGGAGTAGGTTCATCTTGCCCACACCATTTTCTGAAGACACCTTCAAATTAAGTTCAAGCACCAACTCTCTTAGCGTAAAAGAAAAAAAAATTTACAATATTTTTTTAAGATGCCTTCAAATTCCAAAATAGGGTAGATCAAAGATTATGAATAATGATCAAATCTAGAGGCTGCATAAAGAAATCATAAGAATTTATTATCTGCATTATTCATGCATTTGCATTCAATAATTTGCATGAAAAGTTAAGCGTAATGCTAAAGGAGAGAAATAATCATACTTATTCCCTCAAAATTGAAAGGTAAATTCTTTATCCTTTCAAATTGATCAAATACTAAATGTTATCTCAACCTTTTTCACTTGCTGACTTGTATGGTTTTGTCTTGATCAACTCTTCTCATTTGTTGACTCATATGGTTTCATCCTGATCAACTCTTCTTACTTGTTGACCTATATGGTTTCATCTTGGTCAACCATTTTCACTTGTTGACTCATATGGTTTTGTCCCAGTCAACTTTTCTCATTCATTCAACCATATGGTTTCTTCATGGTCAACCCTTTTCATTTGTTGACTCATATAGTTTTATCCTAGTGTAACTCTTCTCTTTTTTGACTTGTAGGTTTTACCCCAACCAACTCTTTGAAATTGATCTCGTAAGTTTCACCCCGGCTAATTTTTCTCACTTGTTGACTTATATGGTTTTATCTTCACCAACCTTTCTTATTCGTTAACTCAAATGGTTTTATCTTAGTTAACTCTTCTTATTTGTTGACTTATATGGTTTCGTCTCGATCATCCCTTCTCATTTGTTGACTCATATGTTTTATCTTGGTCAACCTCTTAAGTTTATTAACTCATATGGTTTTATCTTGATCAACCCTTTATTGACTCATATGGTTTCATTCCAATCGACTCTTCTCATTCTTTAACTCATATGGTTTTATCCAGTTAACCCTTTTAATTTCTTAATTCATATGGTTTTGTCTCAATCAACCCTTAAGTTTGTTGACTTGCATGTTTTCGTCTCAGTCAACCCTTTATGTTTGTCAACTCATATAGTTTTATCCCAGTCAACTTTTTTCATTTATTGGCATGTATGGTTTTGTCCCAATCAACTCTTCTCATTTGTTGACTTGTAGGTTTCACCCTGATCAACCTTTTGAACTATTGACTTGTAGGTTTCACCTTGTTCAATTCTTCTCACTTGTTAACTTATATGTTTTTTTCCCGATTAACCCTTCTCATTTGTTAACTTGTATAGTTTTGTCTCGATTAACCCTTCTCATTTATTGACTCATATGGTTTTGTGTCGGTTAACTCTTTTCATTTGTTAACTTGTATGGTTTCATTCAGGCTTACTCTTCTCATTTATTGACTTACAGGTTTCATCATGGTCAGCTTTTTTAACCTATTGACCTATAGGATTTTCCCCAATCAACCCTTCTTACTTGTTGACTCGTATGGTTTCCTCCTAGCCAATACTTTCCATTTTTTGACTTGTACGATTTCGTTCCAGTTAACCCCTCTGACTCGGGCCTCACCCTAATCATTATTTTAACTTAACGTTTCACCCGTAGTTAATTAGTTTTTATATTCATTTTAGTTTAGCTTATTTTGCAAAGTTTAAAGGCCCGAATGAAATTATATTTTGTCTTTGCTTGTTCCTGATTTTCAGTAATGGCCAAAAAAAGGTAGTTGTAGACACCTGATTTCATCCAGATCCCTACTCCAATAGTCTCAAATATCTGAGACTAATGACTTAGAGGCCATTCTGGTCAAGGGTGACCTCCTTCATATGAACAACACATTTTTGAGACCTTTTCAGTCATACTGAAATAAATGCATGTACACGTGAAGGAAAAAGTGATATTTTGAGCCCTAATTTTGGATATAAAGGATGAATATTCCAAGAAAAATTATTTTTCAATATTTTCTTGTCAAATGTTGGAAAGCCCATTTTTGCGGATGTTATCAAGGCTAAATTTCATATTTTTAGGAATTTTTCAAGACTTTTTCCTAAAATTTGGGAATTAGACCATCGTACATTTTTATCGATACTCATGCAGTACTTATGCCGATACTCACTCTAAAAAATCAAAAATATTTAAGCAAAAATTTGTGTTGGAATTTTTTACTATAAGGTATCAACCTATCAATTTTCAAACCTAAATTCAAAATTTTCACAATACTACGTATATCATACACGTAAAACATTTCCAAGAAAATTTGTTTTGAATTCAGTTTTTGCTTTTATTATTTCTATAAATTAATATTTTAATTAATGTGTTGAATAAAATTCATTTTCATAAAATTTGAACATATTTTTTTAAATTTTCTCGTTTCTATGATACGGTGTTTTCTACTCCGTAAATTTTTTAGTAAGATTTTTTTCTAAATTTATAATTTTTAAAATTCTTCAAATATTATTTTTAAATTCCTATTAAATCAGTTTTTCAAAATTTAATTTATTTTATGAGTTTTGCATTTTTTTACAAATAATGGCTTGGAATATTTTTACATATGAGTTTTGCATTTCTCATGGAATTTTACGAGTTTGGAATTTTAATGGCTTTTTCTTTTAGCATTAAAATTGATTTTGTTGTTAGATTAAATTACTCTGATCATATGAAATTTTATTGTAAAAACATAGTTTTTACAATTTAATCCTTCTAATTGATTTTTATGGTATAATTTTACGTATTAGATACAAATATCATACAAAGTTTTCGAGAGCTTGATGATGTCATGGTTGAGATAATTCATAAAATGACTAGCTTAATTAATATTAATCAAATCAAAATCAAAATTAATAATTACAAAAAGAAAATAAATAAATAAATGAAAATGAAAAAAAAAAAGTAAAAATTGGAAAATCCTAGAACATTTTCGGCCAAGGGCCTTTTACTTCAGCCCTTGGCTAAATCCTTCCCCTATAAATAGGAGAAGCTTGGTTTTAAAACAAGCTTTTAGTGACTGTTCATGAAAAAACACTAAAAATAATAAAATCAACAAAATTTCTTAATTTAAAGGTACTTTTCTTCTAAAATTCTTCATTTTTGTTAATTTCATCTTTAATTTTTCTTTTTAATGAGTTTTATGATTGCTTAAGCTCATGGATTTTATTCCATGTTGAAAGGCAAAGCATGAATATGATTCAAGTTTATAGATTTCTTGATATATTTGATTTTTACTAGATTTGTTTTAGTTTTCATCATGATAATTTTTATTTGTTAGTAAATATGATATATCTTTCTTATGCGTAATTTTATGATATTTTTCTTAGCATTTTTCATGTTAATATGTTGAGAAATATGTGTATATATTTGTTTTTATGATTCTATTTTTTGCATCTAAGCTTGGTTATGTGTATATGTGTTGTTACTCAAGTTGTATGTTGAGAAAAAGCTATTTTCCTTTGTTAATAAGTCATGGCCAAAATGTATAATGTATTTTATTTAATTTATTTTATTCTTTTATGATGATTTTGATTATTTTATGATTATTTAGAATTTGTATGACTAAAAAACAATTATTTAAAATTTCTACAAGCTTTAGAAAGGTAGTTGCAAACTTGATTTTATCTATATGAACATGATTTAGTGAAATTTTGTTAATTTTAATGTTATTTTCTAATTATTAGATATATAAGGATTAAATTGTGAAATATCAAAAAAAATAGGGCCAGTCTTGCTTGGCCGAAAGCATCATGTCCTTTTAGGGGAGTGTTTAATGCATTCCTAAACATGTTTTAGGCATTTTTTGATTTTAGGGGTCTTTTTTGTAATTTTAAAATTTTAGAGACTGATTTGCAAAAATAGAAAAAAATTGCTGCAAGCTCATGGGTGCTTGGTTGAATACGTAGTGGGATTTATGGTGTGATTTCTATGATTTCGTAATATGTTTGATGATTATTTATGATTTTACATTAAACAGGGATTAAATTGGAATATGGAAAAGTTTGGCGTTTATTAGGAAAATCATTCATTTAGGGGTAGTTTGGTTATACTGAAATGTTTTTATCGTTCGCCCGGTCCTCTAAGTAATGTACAAAATATTAAAACTTTTTGTATTCTTTCGATTTTCAATTAAGGTAAAAAAGGTAATTTTGAGAAGCTTAGGGGCTTAATTGTACTTTTTACATTTTAGGTCAATTTTAATATTTTAATTTCCCCATTTAGGGTGAAATGATTATTGTTTACCATATTAGTGTACATTACGATACCAAGATACTTTCATGTCGAATATATACCTTGGTAGCCACTAGAATGCTTTTATGCCAAAGGGTACATTTAAGATAGGTTCACTTTTTTATGATCATTTTTATGATCTTTAGGGTACCAGATACTTTCATTTCAAAGGTATACCTTAGGGGTATTTTAGTATGGACTTAGCACTTTCCTTAAAGCTAGCAAAATACCTTGGGGAAAATTAAGTTTTCCAGATCTGGAATCTTCATTAAACAAGCTTAAACCTTCTGGTTTTCCAACAAAAATCGATTTACACT
>JBBYHO010039591.1:0-10669 GCA_038382025.1 Adansonia gregorii
CATGTTTATCTTTGTATTTGTTGTATTTTCTTCAAGATATCTCCACTAAAATGCTTGCTTATCTTTAATGCTACCTCCAATAGATGAAGAATAGCATGGACTTAATGCTTTCATTAAATTGTCTCCCAATCTTAGGGGGTAAATCAGCATTTCAACTCTGGATTTCATGGTGAAATATGTTTATTTTTCAAAAAAAAAAAGCAAGTCATTTTTAGTATTAAACCTTGATCTTGAGTCTCATGTTTATTTTGGTGACATGGTCAATGGGTTGTTCCATCATGCCAAACTACTCTGAGATTGTGGAATGAACTTGTGAAGCTTGTCTTACTTTTGGTCACAGACATTCAGACGTCCTAAGCCCGAGTCTATCTTTTCAAAAAAAAAAACCAGAATATTGAGTAATCCCATTGTTTTTGCTATGGCAGCACTATAGGCTAAACTTGAAAAATTATTTTTTAGTTACAAAATATTTCCTTTGCTTTTTCTAATATTTTTCCATTAAAGGGTATCGAATTTCCTTTCTAACAATGCTTTATTTGCCCTCGGATTATATCGGACAAAGGAGTTATGATTTTTAGAGCCTTTGCTGTCTGGAACCACTGGAACCAGCCTGCAACATTTTGTTTGGGCCATTACAGCCCATCATATGATTTTTACAAAATTTCTAGATATTTTTCCCAAAAAGTTCATAAAATTCCCTTTCTGGAAAGGTATTATCCATGATCCAATGATCCGGATAAGCCTAGAATGATTTTTCAAAATCCATCATGCCCTTTTAATTTTACATGATATAGAGCTAAGACGAACCTCACTTCGAAAATTAATTCTGCCTAGAAAATGATTTCTATAATTTTTGGAATACTTTTATATTAAACCTTGTTGAGTTGCCTTTCCAACAGTACCTCCTTTACCCTCTGAAGTCTTTGGATACACCCAAAAAAAATATGGAAACTGAGATGACATGATGCTGCCCCTATTTTCAACTTGATTTTCGAATCTCCTTTTATCGAAACATTTAGATGTCTCGAAATGCACCCGTTTAGTCTTCTTTATAACACCAACCCCTTTTGGCGTAGATCAAGGTTAAGATATTAAGATAAAAGATTTCATATTAAAATTTTTGCTAGTGGAAATACTCTAACTCCACTATTCGGAAGGGATACTCGAACCCCATCTTTTAAAAAAATACTAAAATTTTTTTCTTTATTCCTAACTATTTTCATAACTCTATTTTAGGGGACATTCCAACCCCATTTCTCTGTTGGATGCCTCAAACTATTTTGATAAAAATTATATTTATTCTTTAAATTACCACTAAATCCAGACCGATCTCTAAAATAGTCATCGAGGTTATTCTTCAATAATCGAAATCAATTATGAGATACATTTCGATCACCCCTTTTTTTATTTTTTTTTTGTTTATGATTGCTTGTTTATGTTACTCTTATATTTTTTCTTTTTTGCCTCACTAACTTGTTTCCTTTTTTCGTGTTATTGTGCATTCATATCTAAAATTCATTTTCTAATGAAATTTACGATGTGATGTTTCATGTTGGCATCTCTCCATGCCTAATACGAAACATCCAATTTTTAAAATCCAATTCAGACATTATTTTCATAAAAAATCCCTATGTTCCTCACATCTCCGAGGCTTATAAGTGATCTAATTTTTCTTAATAAAAAACCTCGGATTCATATTTTCCAAAATTTCATCCATTAAAAAGGATCATATCTAAATAGAGACCAAATGGAACTGATTTAACTAAGACCAAAGTAAGATATAGTTAGTAGGTACCAATTTTGGGTGTCATGGGGATGCCAGTCCTTCTCTGCGCATAACCAACTCTCGAGCCTAACCAACAAATCTCTAGACTTCGTAGACCTTGAAATCAGTGTTTCAAGTTTTGTAACTTGTAATATTGTTTTCAGTAGGCATCCGATCTAGCCTAGCATAAAATGATCAGTGGCAACTCTAAGTTTATGCCATTTTGTGGTGGGCATCAAGGTCTAGTTGGATAAGCGACTCGTCCGACGATCCCTATCCCCTTCATATCATAATGCCTAATCCAAGTATCAATCAAGGGATAGCTCAAAGGCTCAACCATAGCCAACCATCATTTATTTTTAAGTCGATCACGCTATGCCTTTTGAATTGTCCAAAGTTTTACAGGCTGGGCACTTGGTGACAATAACATAAAATAAATAAAATCATATGTATATAGCCATAATATAAAATAAACATAATACAAGATAAATACATAATGATACAATAATCATACATAATCATATGATCATACCTTACCATCATCATATAATAATCATCTATGCATGAGCATCTACTCATAATGTAATAAAAACAATCACATCATCATAATCACACCCTAATCATAAGAATAATAGTGATGATGATTACAACAATCATGAAGTAACAACAATAATATATCAACAATCAATGGAACAAAATATGGGTAGCATTTTTTTCTATTTTGTTGGACCTATTTCACTAGGGCTACTACTTAGCTTTAGTTATGATACTACTATTCCCCGACCATTATAGCCACTTTTCTTAGGTCTGTTTTTTGGTTTTTTCTCTGGTCTGCTTTTCACACAATCCAAGGCCTTTCCAAAGCTAGAAATTAAGGGATGTAAATAACATGTTTGTCTTAAGAAAAAAGATGTTGCAAGGCTGTAATTCATTGTTGACAATCTTTCCAAAATCTCTTTATACATGTGTCATTGTCTTTGATCAATGGCTATGGTAATCTTAATGAGGTTGTATAGCTATTGAAGCCAATGATAACAACACTCTCTTATGATTTTTCTACCTAAAGTTTGTTTGATTATGTTGTTCTTGTAGTTTTTTTTCTTAATTGCTAAGATTAAGGATGTTTAATATAAGGAATTAAACCCAAAAAGTTTAATCCATGTTAAATTTAGCCTCCATAGTTTGCATTCCTAACTCTTTACCCAAAAAACCATTATTTATTTGGGACTTAAGATTCCTTATCTCATCCTTTATAATTTTATCTAAAATAAATAATTAGATAAAAATAAAACTAAATAAGATAAATAAAAGATTTAAAAATAAATAAATCATAAACTTAGACTGGGTAAGGGGTGACCTAAATTGAACCTAAAATCCAAAAATTAGGTTATTAGATAATAATTGAGCCTAGGTCCAACAATAACCTAAATCTAAACCAATACTTATTAATTAAAATGCCTTGGACAGAATTGGGCATCTACACAAACAGTATGTCTGCGAATTCTAAAAATGCATTTTTGACCAAATTGTCATAGTACAAAGGTAAAAGCTGTCCACCAAATAGGCGTGCATTTCTCCGTTTGTGAGATATGGTTAGACTTAAAAGGCCATAATTCCATTTGTAGGCATACTCCTCATAGCTTTCACTAAGATTTTTTCTCATGTTTTAGAGGGACCACCAATCTAGAGTTATCTCCAACATATGCTTGTATGGATCAAGAAATGCTTGAGCGAAATCTCTGCATGTGCATACATAACTTTTTTCTAACTGGGAGTACCACTCGAATGTAGCCCTAGTTAGGCTCTCTAGAAAAATATGAATGAGCAACTTTTTATCTCCAATATGCCAAGCCATTTTGTGACATATGCCATTAGATGCATTTTGGGACATGTGAGTCCACCATACATTTTAAACTTTGGAGTTTTAAATTTTGGCAGAATGATTACATTTAAGACCAGTAGCAACTCTTTTATATCGTCAACTCCTTTATTCTTGATGGTGAGGATCCTCTCCTCCAGCTGGTTAAAACTTTTATGGTATCTCAAAGCCCAATGCTATATCGAAGAAGCCTTACAAGATCATTTTGAATTAGAAATCCTAAAAAAGTTTGCAAAGCCTACTTCTTGGTCTTGAATTGAAAGTATATGTCCTTAGCTAAAAGATCACTCTTGTGCACATTAGGTTTCAGAGCCTTTCTCTTTTCTTTAGCCACTTGAAAGATTTGAAGTATCTGTGATGCTTATCTTTTTCTTAAGTTTTGAGTTTGGCCCATTTCATTTGGTTGAGCAGTTTAATTTTCTTTCTTTTTATTTCTTAATGTTATCCAACCTTGATATTAAAAAAGGAACCTAAATTAATTTCTTTGAATAATTGCAAGTCTTAACAATCTTCATCATTTTTCTTTTATCTTTGTCCTTTTTTCTTAAGGCTTTTAACAAGACACTTTTTATTTCTCTAAGAAAATATCAAGTGTTAAGTACGAATAAACTCCAATGAATGAAGGGTTGAATATATGAATGAGTGAATGAATGAATGAATAAATTAGCATCTGTTGGCATGCATGGGTTAATAAGTAATTAGGTATAAATAGGGTGTGATCAATATAAAGGCAAAAATTAGAGGAATTTAAATCATAACTCAAGGATTGTCATCTTGTGAACCTAAATAGCTTTTAATATTCATTACTTTTTGAGGTATACAGTTGTATTTACAAAACTTCACAAAGCAGCTAAAAAGCAGTCTCTATAAATATTCCATTACCTTAAGTATTCCAATGCTTCTACCCATTCTTTGATTCTATATTTACAAAGTTCACAATATAGCCACAAAAAACCAACTTTGTGAACACACTGTTATCTTACGCATTCCAAAGTTTCTAATATCCTCCGAGGTCCCAGTCATTGTTCTCTATTTCATGATTAATCAAGGTCCTTGGGTTGAACAAATCGACATTGATGAGACCTTGAACTTTTTCCTTGAAGTTTATAAACTTTTAATAAAATGTCCCATAAGAAGTTTTGAGGCAGTAAGTAATCAAATTACAAAAATTTATAAAATATCTTATAAACATAGGAGTGGAAACATAATAGTAAGGATACTTCGAGACTTCCTAAATAGTATCATCTTGCAAGATCAAGAAACGTAAAGATCTATTCAAGATTCAAACATACCTCAATCTTGAAAAGTCTTTTAGCAATTATCAAAAACACTGAGCCCAGTTGTCATAAACCAAAGCTGTCGAAGTGTCTAGCCTCTAACGTTTATCTATACAGGTGACTCAAAAAACCTTCAACAAGGAAGGGACTTTGTTGCTAGGAGTGATACTAGCAACTTAAGTTTCAATAGACCTTCATTTGCACTTAAAAAACCTTGATTTAATAATCAAAGAACAAAGAAGAAAACAATTTTCCTCTTTTAGAACCAAGATTATTCCAACTCCTTTAGAGTTTCTAGGAGAACATCTAAACAACGTTTTCTTAATCTTCTTGGCAAAAATTCAAAGCTTCTAATCAGTTATGAGATAAGGCAAACAATGATTTATATAGCCTAGGGTTTGAAATTTTAATCAAAAATTACAATTTGCCCTTGGATTATATGAACTTATTCAAATTAGGCTTTAGTAACTATCACTTGTATTAGACAAATAAGCCCAGTCTCAATTTAATTTCTACTAATCACCTTTATGTGTGTGAACCCATAAGCCATATTATATTGCGAATAAATATAAAATAGCCTAATTAAGTATATTTTATATTTATAGACCAGGATTGGGATCTAGCAATATTTCATGGCTGCCCAACATGCAAAGTATTTTAACATGGTTTTTATAAGCCCTTTAGTGCTCAGTATCTTAGTGTAATAAATATCCCAAAACTAGCGAGAGCATGGTTCGATGTCTACCCTTAATTCATTCCATATTAGTATGCAACCCTTATGTGTTAACCCTATAATCAATAATTCCTTGGCTAAGGACTTTGAGCTAACATAAGCCAAGTACATGTGAGATATGTCCCCTCATATCACTTGGGGTGATGAATCCTCTCTAGAACACTCATTCACCAACTATATGATTCATGCCATACCCTAAACCACTTACCCTAAGCATCCATCTATTGTGGTCCCGTTTAGGATGGAATTAAAGCATGACATTCCTTACATGAAATGACCTAGTGTCACAAGTTTAAAGATCACTTATACTACTGATACATGAGAGTATATCTATAGACACTTAAGAGAAATACCAAATAGAGCTCTCATAGCAAGTCATGTTCAATGAACTTGTTACCATAACAAGCATTTAATGATGTCCCCAAGTATCTTTATACTTTAACTTATGAGATCAATTACATGCATTTTATGCATAGAAGCTCACATATACCTATCTTTGTGCATTATCAATGCTTGTCTTGACAATATGATTACCAATAACATTTTACAAACATGGCTTTAATGCATAGGGATCTCACAATTGTAACTTTTTACAATTCCCTTGCAAGGCTAGTATGTTTCATGGGCTTTATCGATATAAGATATTTATAACAATTATACAATTAAATCTTATGGATAAAAAAATACCTTTATTACATTATAAATATAATGTTTGATTACATGAAAGCATTAAATGATATTACCTTACAAGCCGTAAGGTTGGCTTACAACGCTTGTACTAGCAATCTCCTACTAGCACTAAAGCCAATTATCTATAAGTCTAAGTCATATACCCTCTATATGATGATCATGTTTTCGCTAGGGTAAAACTTTAGTGAAAGGATCAGCTAAGTTCTCCTTGGTGGGTACTAATTATACACTAACGTCATGTCTCTCTATAATATCTTTAATGATGTAATACCACTATTACATATGTTTGGATTTATGATGAGACCTTGGTTCCTTAACTTGCACTATTGTTGTCACAATAATAATGCTTGGAACCAAATCAAGTTTATCACATGAACTTTTTTCAACCAAACTTCTTCCAACATGGTTTTACACGTGAAGATGCATTCCACTATAGTCATTAAGTCTATGGTCTTTTCACGTTTGAAACCTTCCCAATTGACTATAATGCCATTAAGGGTAAATATAAAACTACTTTATGATTTGCTATTAGCCTAATCATATTGGAAGCTAGCATCAGTATAACTCCTAACAAAGAGTTTAGCCTTTCCATATGTGTTCTTTCATCTGATGTCATAAGGCATATCTGTTTTAAGTAATGCACACAGTGTACAATAAGTAAATTTCCTCTCTTAGAGTTTTCCATGCTAAACTTCTTTAGCACTTTATCTATAAAATGAAATTGGGATAAGCCAAACATTCTTTTCAATCTATCTCTATATATCTTAATTCCTCTACTTATCCTAAATCTTTTTTGGAGAATTATCTAGGCAGCCAAACCTTAATGGCTTGTAGCATCGGTATGTCATTTCTTGTGAACAATATGTCATCAACATATAGCACTAAAAAGACAATAGATTGCCTATTCGTCTTCTTATAGGCAAGCCAAGTTCTTTAATTACTTTGTCAAATCTAATATTTTAACTCCATGAAGCTTACTTTAGTCCATAAATGGACTTTCTCAATCTATATACCTGATCTGGATTTAACTTGGATATAAAACCAACAGGTTATGTCATGTACACTTCTTCTTGCAAATTCCCATTAAAGAATGCAGTTTTTACATCCATCTACCATATCTTATAATCATAATATGTTGCTATAGCAGGCATAATCTAAATGGATTTTCAGATGGCAACTAGTGAAAAGGTTTCCTTATAACCAATGCCTTCTACTTCATTATAACCTTTTGCCACCAGTCTAGTCTTATATGTCCATACATTGCCATCTATGTCAATCTTTCTCTTAAAGACCTAATTGCACCCTATAGGTTTTATCCCTTGGGGTGGATCAACCAAAGTCCATACTTGGTTGACTTTCATGGCATCCATTTCGAATCTCTTGGCCTCAAGCCATTTTTCAGAATCAATGTCAGACAATGCTTCTTTAAAATTGGTAGGTAAGTATCATACAGCAAGTTATTTTGATCTATAAGAAAAATGTACCTCTTTAAAGCTTGCCTGATCTGACCAAATAGATGGAGTATTTGCATCTCTTGAGTTTCAAGTTAAGCATCTAATGCAATAACTATTTGCTTAATTTCCACATGAATGTTTGTTTGTGTTTCTTGAACATCTTTAAGATCAATTTTACTCCTATTAGACCTTTAAGTAGAAACTCCTTCTCTAGAAATGTCCATGTTTTGAGACAAACAACTTTTTACTCTTTAGGATTATAAAAATAGTATCTAATAGTTTCTTTAAGATATCCCACAAACTTTCATTTGATTGATCTTGCTTTAAGCTTATCAATCGTTGCATGCTTCACATAAGTGTGCATCCCTAAATCCTTATGTAAGATAAATCTGATTTTTCACCTTTTTAAACCTCATATGATGTCTTATCAATAGATTTGGATGGAATCTTATTTAGAAGATAAGTAGCATTTTTTAAGGCATATCCCTAAAAGGATATCAAAAGGTTAGCCTTAGACATCATAGAATGAACTATGTCTAACAAAGTTTGGTTTCTCCTTTCAAACACTCCATTACATTGTGGAGTTCTAGTTAGAGTCCATTTAATTGAATCCCATTCTAAGTCAGATGATCCAAGAATTGTTAACTTAAGTATTCTTATCTTTAATCTGATCTAAGAGCTAGAAAACTCTTACTAGTTAGTTTCTCTATTTAAGCCCTATACTCTTTGAACTTTTCAAAAGCTTTGAACTTATTCTTTATTAAGTACACATACCCATAACTTGAACAATCATTGGTAAAGGTAATGAAGTAAGAATACCCACCTTTAACCCTTACATTCATTGGTCCACATACATCTGAATGTACTAGGCTCGATAAATCCTTGGCCTTTGCACTTTTACTTATAAAGAGAGTCTTGATCATTTTTTCAAGGAGACTGCATTCATATGTCCCATATGATTCATAATCAAATGGGTCTAGATAGCCTGGTTTGTATAACTTGGCTATTTGAGTCTCACTAAAATGACCAAGTCTACAATGCCAGATATAGGTTCCACTTGGGTCAGTACTCATTGCTTTCTTCACATCTATATTGAGTAAAGGCATATCTAGATCTAATATATACAGCCTATTTTGCAATAAAGTCGATCTATAGACCATTTATTTAGGATAATTTTGTAACTATTGCCTTTCATCCTAAAGTCAAAATTATCATTATCAATAAGGTAGGAAATTGAAATGATGTTTCTAGACAATCTTGGAACACAAGGACATTTTTTTAGTTCTATAGTCATGCTTGTGGGCAATAATAAGGTACAGTTCTAATGGCAGTGGCCTTAACTTTTCATCCATTACCTATTTTGAAAGCTACCTGATTAAAACTCAGTTTCTACTATTCTTTAATAGGCTTATGTCATTACATAAGTGAGATCTATATCTTGAATCTATTATGCAAGAGGTAGTATTAATAGTAGAATAGTTCAATTCAATCATGTGAAAGTCAGCTACCTTTCTTTTATTGAGAACACTTTCTAATTTAACATATCTGTCGAACATTTTAGGCTTATGGCATCAAGTATGCCTTGTAATGCAGCTAATATAAATGCCATTATCAACAACCTATTATAAAACAAATATATATTAGTTATCCATGTATTAAACCAACAACGGCAAGGTATTAAATCTTTATTGGTCTTTCCACTAATTATTCAAAATAATAGCCCTCGCCATTGTTCAAAAATCTCTTCAAGGTATTTCTAGTAGGCTAGGATCTTTTTTACACATGTTGCATCCTTGAGTGACTTAACAAATTCCAATAACCCTAGTTGGGTCGGTAATATAGCTTACCATTTGCATCTTTATGCAACTTCTAGATTAGTTAAGTGGCAACGCTTTGCCTAAATGCATCATATATGTTTAACCTAACCATCACCTCTAACATCATATGATCAAGTATGACACATCTGAACCATAAAACATTAGTTGAGTAAGACCCATTGCTCATAACTCATGTTATTTGCATAGAAGAGACCTTGAGTGACTCAATAAATCACTTTTGGCCGAAACACAAGCATATTGTTATGAATAATGGAATACATTTTTATCATGTGAAGCATGTGAATCAATATTGTATGAGGGATTTTTTTATTTATTTTGTCTTTTAATTAAGGTATCATCATATTAGCATGCATAGCATTTATAATTTTGCATAAAATAAATCTATTATCATGTAAACTACTTGGGTAACTATAGACTACTATGTAATGCAATTTCCTTCAGCCGTATAGGAAATTGCTTGGTTAATTCCTAGGTGATTACGTACAAAGTCTTCAAAAGGTTCTTGCAATCTCTCGATCATTATGGTGCCTTCGCTTGGATCTCCATGTTCTAGTTACACAATCTTTCCTAACTAACCCTAATTTTAAACTTATGTAATCTAATTACATTAGCAAAAAAGAAACCTCAAGTTATATTTGAAAGGAATTAGATGAGAAAAGAATATTACAACCTTGGAGAAAATAAAGACAATGTAGGGTTCACAGACCCTATTTAAAAAAAATGTAAACATCTACAAACAATCAACCATACATCCACAATCATATTGGGCCTAGTTCATAGCCATCCCATACAAACACAACAATTATGAACTTATATAAACATTTTTTTAAAAATTCAAGTTACCAATTTTTTATGCTTAAATAATTAATCCATATTTAATTTAATTAAAAAAATAATTTGCTTACATTATTAACATTTATTCAGACCATATTAGAATAAATCTTGCTTCAGATAGGTTTAATCATTTAAATTAAATATATTTCTCAATTAATCAAATTAATTGAACATTAATTCCATGATTATTATAGTATTC
>JBBYHO010039602.1:0-10668 GCA_038382025.1 Adansonia gregorii
ATGAACAAACATTAATTCTAAGAATGGTAGAAAGAGAAGTTTTTCTTATGAAACCAAAGCACCAATATCATTTATTCTAGTGAGGAGAATGTGTTTATGGTGCCCAATCATGGAAAAAAAAAGATATTACGTGAATCCATATTTATCCCAATTGACAGTCAAACTTTGATTTTAAAAAATGGTGGGAAGTGAAGGTTTTCTTATGAAACAAAAGCATCAATTTATTTATCCCAATAAGGAGAGTGAATTTATGGAGCCTAATCATTAAAAGAAATGAGATTATCATATGAATTCGTGTTTATCCCAATTGTTAGATGAACTTTAATTATAGGAATGGTATAAAGAGAAGTTTTTCTTATAAGACCAAAGCACCAATATCATTTATTCCAATGAGAAGAATGTGTTTATGGTGCCTAATAATAGAATGAAAGGAGATTATTATATGAATCCATGTTTATGCCAATTTACAAATGAACCTTGGTTCTAAAAAAAGGTAGGAAGTGAAGTTTTTCTTATGAAACCAAAGCATCAATTCGTTTGTCCTAATCAGGAGAATGCATTTATGTTGGCCAATCATGAAAAGAAAGTAGATTATTATGTGAATTCATGGTTTTCACAATTGATAGATGAACTTTGATTCTAAAAAATGGCGGGAAGTGAAGGTTTTTTTTTTATGAAACAAGAGCATGAATTCATTTATCCCACTGAGGAGAATGAAGTTATGGAGCCCAGTCATTAAAAGAAATAAGATTATTATGTGAATTCATATTTATCCCAATTGAAAGACAAACCGTAATTCTAAAAACGATAAAAAGAGAAGTTTTTTTTGATAAAACCAAAGCATCAATTCATTTATCCCAATATAGAGAATGAGTTTATGGCGCCCAATCATGAAAAGAGGGGATATTGTTGTATGACTCTATCTTTGTCTAAATCAATGAATGAGCATTAATTCTAAAAAATGGTAGGAAATGAAGATTTTCTTATGAAATCAAAGCATTAATTTGTTTATCCCAATAAGGAGAATGTGTTTATGGTGCCCAATAATGAAAAAAAGGAGATCATTATGTTAATCCCCATTTGTCCAAATCGATGGACGAACATTACTTCTAAAGACGGTAAAAAGGGAAGCTTTTCTTATGAAACCAATGCATCAAATCCTAATCATGAAAAAAAAAGAGATAATTACGTGAATCCTTGTTTATCCCAATTGTTAGACGAACTTTGATTCTAAAAAATGGTGGGAAGTAAAGTTATTCTTATGAAACCAAAGCATCAATTCATTTATCCTAATAAGAACGAATTGGTAGTGCCTAATCATTAAAAATAAGGAGATTATTACTTTAATCCATGTTTATCCCAATTGAAAATCAAACTTTAACTCTAAAAATGATAGAAAGAGAAGTTTTTCTAATGAAACCAAAGCATCAATGTTATTTATCCCAATTAAGAGACTATGTTTATGGTTCCTCATCATGAAAAGAAAGAAGATTATTATATGAATCCATGTTTATCCAAATCGACCGACGAACATTAATTCTAGAGTGGTAGGAAGAGAAGTTTTCCTCATGAAACCAAAACTTCAATATCATTTATCCTAACAAAAAGAATGTGTTTATCATGCCCAACCATGAAAAGAAAGGAAATTATTATGTGAATCCATGTTTCTCCAAATCGGCAGACGAGAATTAATTCTAAAAAAAGGTAGGAACTAAAGTTTTTCTTATGAAACTAAATCATCACTTCATTTATCCCTATGAGGAGAATGAATTTATGGTGCTCAATCATTAAAAAAAGATTATTACATGAATCCATGTTTATCATAATTGAAAGATGAACTTCAATTCTAAAAATGGTATAAGGAGAGGTTTTTCTTATGAAACCAAAACATCAATATCATTTGTCCCAATGAGCAGAATGAATTTATGGTGCCCAATCATTAAAAGAAATGAGATTATTATGTGAATTCATGTTTATCCTAATTAAAAAATGAATATTAATTCTAGAAAGGGTAAAAAGAGAAGTTTTTCTGATAAAACCAAAGCTTTAATTCATTTATCCCAATATGGAGAATGTGTTTATGGTGCCTAATCATGAAAAGAGAGGATATTATTGTATGAATACGTGTTTGTCTAAATCGGTGAATGAACATTAATTCTAAAAATGGTAGGAAGTGAAGTTTTTTTTATGAAACCAAAGCATCAATTCGTTTATCCCAATGAGTAAAATGTGTTTATGGTGCCCAATCATGAAGAAAAGGAGATCATTATGTTAATTTTTATTGGTCTAAATCGGCGGATGAATGTTAACTCTAAAGACGATAAAAAAAAAGCTTTTTTTAAGAAACCAATGCATCAAATCCTAATAAGAAGAATGTGTTTATGGTGCCCAACCAGAAAAAGAAAGGAGATTATGATGTGAGTCCTTATTTATCCTGATTGATAGATAAACTTTGACTTTAAAAAATGGAAGTAAAGTTTTTTCTATGAAACCAAAGCATCAATTCATTTATCCCAAGGAGGAGAATGAATTTACGGTGCCCAATCATTAAAAAGAAAGGAGATTATTATGTGAATCCACATTTATCCCAGTTGAAAATTAAACTTTAATTCTAGAAATAGTAGAAAGAGAATTTTTTTCTTATCAAACCAAAACATCAATATCATTTATCCTAATGAGAAGAATGTGTTTATGGTGCCTAATCATAAAAAATGAGATTATTATGTGAATCCGTGTTTGTCCAAATCAGTGAATGAACATTAACTCAAAAAATGGTTGAAAAGGAAGTTTATTTTATGAAACAAAAGCATTAATACCATTAATCCTAATGAGGAGAATGTGTTTATGGTGCCCAATCACGAAAAGAAAAGAGATTATTACGTGAATCCATGTTTATCCTAATTATTAGATGAACTTTGACTCTAAAAAATGGTGGGAAGTGAAGTTATTCTTATGAAATCAAAGCATCAATTCATTTATTCTAATGGGAAGAACGAATTTATAGTGCCCAATCATTGAAAATAAGGAGATTATTACTTTAATCTGCGTTTATCCCAAACGAAAATCAAACTTTAACTCTAAAAATGGTAGAAAGAGAAGTTTTTTAATGAAACTAGAGCATCAACGTCATTTATCCCAATTAAAAGAATATATTTATGGTTCTTCATCATGAAAAGAAAAGAAGATTATTATGTGAATCCGTGTTTGTCCAAATCAACAGATGAACATTAATTCTAAAGTGGTAGAAAGAAAAGTTTTTCTTATGAAACCAAAGCATCAATATCGTTTATCCCAACAAAAAGAATGTGTTTATTGTGCCCAATCATGAAAAGAAAGAGAATTATTATGTGAATCCATGTTTCTCCAAATCGGCAGATGAGAATTAATTCTAAACAATGGCATAAAGTGAAGTTTTACTTATGAAACCAAAGCATCAATTCATTTATCGCTATGAGGAGAATGAATTTGTGGTGCCCAATCATTAAAAGAAGGGAGATTATTACATGAATCCAAGTTTATCATAATTGAAAGATGAACTTCAATTCTGAAAATGGTAGAAGGAGAGGTTTTTCTTATAATACCAAAACATCAATATTATTTATCCCGGTGAGGAGAATGAATTTATGGTGCCCAATCATTAAAAGAAATGAGATTATTATGTGAATTCGTGTTTATCCCAATTGAAAAATGAACATTAATTCTAAAAATGGTAGAAAGAGAAGTTTTTCTTATAAAACCAAAGTTTCAATTCATTTATCCTAAAATAGAGAATGTGTTTATAGTGCCCAATCATGAAAAGAGAGCATATTATTGTATGAATTTGTGTTTGTCTAAATCGGTGAACGAGCATTAATTCTAAAAAATAGTATGAAGTGAAGTTTTTCTTATGAAACCAAAGCATCAATTTGTTTATCCCAATGAGGAGGATGTGCTTATTTTGCCCAATCATGAAGAAAAGAAGATCATTATGTTAATCCCTATTTGTCCAAATCAGCAAACGAACATTAATTCTAAAGACTATAGAAAGAGAAACTTTTCTCATGAAACCAATGCATCAAATCCTAATGAGGAGAATGTATTTATGGTGCTCAATCAGGAAAAGAAATGAGATTATGATGTGGGTCCTTGTTTATCTAATTGATAGATGAACTTCGATTCTAAAAAATGGTGGAAATCAAAGTTATTCTTATGAAACCAAAGCATCAATTCATTTATCCTAATGAGGAGAATGAATTTATGGAGCCCAATCATTAAAATAAAGGAGATTATTACGTGAATTCGCATTTATCTCAGTTGAAAATTAAACTTTAATTCTAGAAATAGTAGAAAGAGAATTTTTTTCTCATGAAACCGACGCAACAATATCATTTATCCCAGTGAGGAAAATGTGTTTATGGTGGCCAATCATGAAAAAAAAGAGATTATTATGTGAATCCATATTTGTCCAAATCGGTAGACGAAAATTAATTCTAAAATGGTAGAAAAAGAAGTTTTTCTTATGAAGCTAAAGCATTAATATCGTTTATCCTAATGAAGAGCTTGTATTTATCGTGCCTAATCATGAAAAGAAAGGAAATTATTATGTGGATCCATGTTTCTCCAAATCGACAGATGAGAATTAATTCTAAAAAAGGCAGAAAGTGAAGTTTTTCTTATAAAACCAAAGCATCAATTCATTTATCCTAATGATGAGAATGAATTTGTGGAGCCCAGTCATTAAAAGAAAGGAGATTTTTATGTGAATCTATGTTTACCGAATTGAAAGATAAACTTTAATTCTAAAAATGGTAGAAAGATAAGTTTTTCTTATAAAACCGAAGCATCAATATCATTTATCCTAATGAGGAGAATGTGTTTATGGTTCCCGATCTTGAAAAGAAAAAAGGTTATTATGTGAATCCATGTTTGTCCAAATCAACGGAAGAACACTAATTCTAAAATAGTAGAAATAGATGTATTCTTATGAAACCAAAGCATCAATGTCGTTTATCCCATTGAGGAGAATGTGTTTATGGTGCCCAAACATGGAAAGAAAGGAAAATATTATATGAATCCATGCTTATCACAATTGGTAGACGAACTTTGATTCTAAAATATGGTGGGAAGTCAAGGTTTTCTTATGAAGTGAAAACATCAATTCATTTATCCCAATAGGGAGAATGGGTTTGTGGAGCCTAGTCATTAAAAGAAGGGAGATTATTATGTGAATTTGGGTTCATCCAAACTAAAAAGCAAAATTTAATTCTAAAAATGGTAGGAAGGGGAATTTTCTTATGAAACCAAAGCATCAATTTCATTTATCCTAATGAAGAGAATTTGTTTATGGTGCCCAATCATGGAAACAATAAAGATTTTTACATGAATCCAATTTTATCCCAATTAACCGATGAACTTTGATGTTAAAAAATGGTAGGAAGTGAAGTTTTTCTTATGAAACCAAAGTATCAATTCATTTATCCCAATAAGGAAAATGAATTTGTGGTGCGCAATCATTAAAAAAAAGAGATTATTATGTGAATTCATGTTTACCCAATTGAAAGATGAACTTTAATTCCAAAAATGATAGAAATAGAAGTTTTTCTTATGAAATCAAAGCTTAATATCATTTATCCCAATGAGGAGAATGAGTTTATGGTGCTCAATCTTGAAAAAAAAAAAGAGATTATTACGAGAATTTATCACAATTGACAGTTGAACATTGGTTCTAAAAAATGGTGGGATGTAAAGTTTTTGTTATGAAACCAAAGCATCAATTTGTTTATCCCAATAAAGAGAAAGCATTTATTGTGCCCAATCAAGAAAAGAAAGGAAATTATTATGTGAATCTGTGTTTATCACAATTAAGTGATAAACTTTGATTCTAAAAAATGGTAGGAAGTGAAGGTTTTTCTATGAAATGAGGGCACCAATTCATTTATCCTAATAAGGAGAATGAATTTGTGGTGCCTAATCATTAAAAAATAAGATATTATGTGAATTAAAATCTACCCTAATTGAAAGATGAACAATAACTCTAAAATGGTAGAAAGTGAAGTTTTTCTTATGAAACCAAAGCATCAATATCATTTATCCCATTAAGGAAAATGTGTTTATGGTACCCAATCATGAAAACAAAGGATATTATTATGCGAATCTGTGTTTGTCCAAATCGACGGACGAACATTAATGCTAAAAATGGTATAAAGTGAAGTTTTTCTTATGCAACCAAAGCATCAATTCATTTATCCTAATGTGGAGAATGAATTTATGGTGCACAATCATTAAATGAAAGGAGATTATTCTGTGAATTCGTGTTTATCCTAATTGAAAGATGAACTTTAATTCGAAAAATGGTATAAAGAGATGTTTTTCTTATGAAACCAATGCATCAATATCATTAATCCCAATGAGGAGAATATGTTTACGATGCCTAATCATGAAAGGAAAGAAGATTATTATGTGAATCTGTATATGTCTATATTGACAGACGAACATTAATTTAAAACTGGTAGAAAGAGAAGTTTTTCTTATGAAACCAAAGTATCAATGTCATTTATCCCAGATAGGAGACTTTGTTTATGGTTCCTTATCATGAAAAGAACGCAGATTATTATGTGTATCTATGTTTGTCCAAATCAACTGATGAAAATTAATTCGAAGAATGTTAGAAAGAGAAGTTTTTCTTATGAAACCAAACCATCAATGTCATTTATCCCAATAAGGATAATTTATCCTAATAAGGACAATGTGTTTATGGCCTAATCATGAAAAGAAAGGATATTACAATGCGAATCGATGTTTATCCCAATTGACAGATGAACTTTAATTTCAAAAAATGGTGGGGCATAAAGTTTTTCTTGTGAAACCAGAGCATTAATTCGTTTACCTAATAAGGAGAACACATTTATGGTGCCCAATCTAGGAAAGAAAAGAGATTATTACGTGAATCCATGTTTACAATTGATAGATGAACTTTAAATCTAAAAACTGGTGGGAAATGAAGTTTTTCTTAGGAAACGAAAGCATCAATTCATTTATCCCAATAAGGAAAATGAATTTTGGTGCCCAATCATTAAATGAAAGAAGATTATTATGCGAATTTGTGTTTATCACAATTGAAAGATGAACATTAATTCGAAAATTAATAGAAAGAGAAGTTTTTCTTATGAAACCAAAGCATCGATATCATTTATTCCAATTAGAAGAATGTGTTTATGGTGCCCAATCATGAAAAGAATAGAGATTATTATGAGAATCCATGTTTGTCCAAATTAAGGAGCGAACATTAATTCTAAAAATGGTAGAAGGAGAAGTTTTTCTTATGAAACCAAAGCAACAATACCATTTATCCCAATGAGAAGAATATATTTATGATGCCCAATCATGAAAATAAAAGAGATGTTTTTTCCAATTGACGGACAAACTTTGAATCTAAAACATGGTGGGAAATGAAGTTTTTCTTAGGAAATGAAAGCATCAACTTATTTATCCTAATGAGAAAATGAATTTATGGTGCCAATCATTAAATGAAAGGAGATTATTATGTGAATCTGTGTTTATCATAATTGAAAGACGGACATTAATTCTAAAATTGGTGGAAAGAGAAGTTTTTCTTATGAAATCAAAGCATCCATATCATTTATCCCAATTAGGAGAATGTGTTTATGGTGCCCAATTATGAAAAGAAAGGAGATTATTATAAGAATCTGTGTTTGTCCAAATCAGCGAATAAACATTAATTCTAAAAATGGTAGAAGGAAAAGTTTTTCTTATCAAACCAAAGCATTAATACCATTTATCCCAATGAAAAGAAAGTGTTTATGATGCCCAATCATGAAAAGAAAGGAGATTATTATGTGAATTCTTCTTTATCCTAATTGACAGACAAACTTTAATTCTAATAAATGGTGGGAAGTGAAGCTTTTCTTATAAAATCAAAGCATCAATTCATTTGCCCAATGAGCAGAATAAAGTTATGGTACCAAATCATTAAAAGAAAAAAAGATTATTATGTGAATCTGCATTTATCCTAATTTAAAGATAAACTTTAATTCTAAAAATGGTAGAAAGAGAAGTTTTCTTATGAAACCAAAGCATCAATGTCATTATCCCAATGTGTTTATGGTGCCCAACCATGAAAAGAAAGGAGATTATTATGGGAATCCGTGTTTGTCCAAATCGATGGATGAACATTAATTCTAAATATAGTAGAGAAAGATTTTTTTTCTTATGAAACCAAAGCATCAATATCATTTATCCCAATGAGGAGAACATGTTTATGGTGCCCAATGATGAGAAGAAAGGAGATTATTATATGAATCCATAATTATCCCAACTGACAGACGAACTTTGATTTAAAAAATGTTGCGAAGTGAAGTGTTTCTAATGAAACTAAAGCATCAATTCATTTACCCTAATAAAGAGAATGAATATGTGGTGCGCAAACATTAAAAGAAATGAGATAATTATGTGAATCCATGCTTATCCCAATTGAAAGACGAACATTAATTCTAAAAATTATAGAAAGAGAAGTTTTTCTTATGAAACCAATGCATCAATATCATTAATCCCAATATGGAGAATATATTTATGGTGCCCAATCATGAAAAAAAAAGAGATTATTTTATGAATCTATGTATGTCCAAATCGACGTACGAACATTAATTCTAAAAGTGGTAGAAAGTGAAGCTTTTCTTATGAAACCAAAGCATCAATGTCATTTATCCCAATTAGGAGCCTACGCTTATGGTTTCTCATATGAAAAGAATGAAGATTACTCTATGAATCCATGTTTGTCCAAATCGACAGATGAAAATTAATTCTAAAAATGGTAGAAGAAAAGTGTTTCTTATAAAACCAAAGCACCTATATCATTTATCCCAATGAGGATTATGGGTTTATGGTGCCCGATCATGAAAAGAAAGGAGATTATTATGTGAATCCTTGTTTATCCTAATTGACAGACAAACTTTGATTCTAAAAAATGGTTGGAAGTAACATTTTTCTTATAAAACTAAAGCATCCATTTGTTTATCCCAATAAAGAGAATGCATTTATGGTGCGCAATCATGAAATGAAAGGAGATTATTACGTGAATCTGTGTTATCATAATTGAAAGGCAAGCTTTGATTCTTAAAAATGGCAGAATGCAAAGATTTTCTTAGGAAAAGAAAGCATCAATTCATTTTTCCCAATCAGGAGAATGAATTTATGGTGCCCAATTATTAAATGAAATAAGTTTTTATGTGAATCCATGTTTATCACAATTAAAAAACAAACATTAATTCAAAAATTAGCAAAAAGGGAAGTTTTTCTTATAAAACCAAAGCATCAATATCATTTATCCCAATAAGAAGAATGTGTTTATGGTGCCCAATCATGAAAGGAAAAGAGATTATTAGGTGAATCCATGATTATCACAATTGACAAATGAACTTTGACTTTAAACAATGGTGGGAAGTGAAGTTATTCTTACGAAACCAAAGCATCAATGTCATTTATCCTAATGAGGAGAATGTGTTTATGGTGCCTAATCGTGGAAAGAAAGGAGATTATTATGTGAATCTGTGTTTACCACAACTGATAAACAAACTTTGATTCCAAAAAATGGTGGGAAGTCAAGTTTTTCTTATGGAATAAAAGCATCAATTCATTTATCCCATTGAGGAGAATGAATTTGCAATGCCTAATCATTAAAAGAAAGGAGATTATTATGTGAATTCGTGTTTATCTAAATTGAAAGACGAACATTAATTCTAAAATTGGTAGAAAGAAAAGTTTTTCTTATGAAACTAAGGCATCAATACCATTTATCCCAGTGAAGAAAATGTGTTTATGGCACCTAATCACTAAAAAAAAGATATTATTAGGTGAATCCATGATTATCCCAATTGACAAATGAACTTTGATTCTAAAAAATGATGAGAAGTGAAGTTATTCTTATGAAACCAAAGCATCAATGTCATTTATCCCAATGAAGAGAATGCATTTATGGTGCCCAATCATGAAAAGAAAAGAGATTATTATATGAATTCGTGTTTACCAAATCTAATAGGCAAACTTTGATTCTAAAAAATAGGGGCAAGTTTTTCTTATGAAACGAAAGTGTTAATTCATTTATCCCATTGAGGGGAATGAATTTGTGGTGTGCAATCATTAAAAGAAAGGAGATTATTATATCAATCTATGTTTATCGCAATTGGAAGAGGAATATTAGTTCTAAAATTAGCATAACAAAAAGTTTTTTTTTGAAACCAAAGCATCAATATCTTTTATCCCAATGAGGAGAATGTGTTTATGGTGTCCAATCATGAAAAGAAAAGAGATTATCATGTGAATCCATGATTATCCCAATCGACAAATGAACTTTGATTCTAAAAAATGGTGGAAAATGAAGTTTTTCTTATAAAACCAAAGCATTAATTCATTTGCCCAATGAAGAGAATGAATTTGTGATGCCCAATCATTAAAAGAAAAGAGATTATTATGTGAATCCACGTTTATCCCAATTTAAAGTCAAACTTTAATTCTAAAAATGGTAGAAAGAAAAGTTTTTCTTATGAAACCAAAGCGTCAATATCATTATACCAGTAGGGAGAATGTGTTTATGGTGCCCAACTATGAAAAAAAAAGAAGAGATTATTATAGGAATCCATGTTTGACCAAATTAACGGACGAACATTAATTCTA
>JBBYHO010039652.1:0-10662 GCA_038382025.1 Adansonia gregorii
TGTAGTGATTGAGAATAAACATTTTAGGACTATTTTTGGGTGCTGAGTGAAGAGCTATAGGATTTGGTTTTCTTGATATATGAATGTGTTTTGGAAGTTGAAAATAGCTAAAATCCCCCATTCAGTTAAGATATAAGTGTTCTATTTATACTAGTATTTTAAAGCCAAATTAGAGGTGTTTTTGGTTATT
Organism: Adansonia gregorii; assembly: GCA_038382025.1. Lineage (NCBI taxonomy): Eukaryota > Viridiplantae > Streptophyta > Magnoliopsida > Malvales > Malvaceae > Adansonia > Adansonia gregorii. Next base: position 191 of record JBBYHO010039652.1, read on the forward strand.
TCTTAAAGGGGATAAAGTGATGTCAGCTTGATGGCTATAGGTGGCTGTAAGAGCAACTTGCTGCCAATGTGATGGACATAAGGTGACTGGTTTAAATGCTAAAATGATTTTCCAACAAATAGGGTGGCTAATGGTAATCTTGTTAAATAAACTAGAAATGAGTAGGGTGATCATGTGATGTTAACCTTTTTTTATCTAATTTAGACTTAAAAAATGTTTTGATTAATTTAAAAGTTCAAATTCATAATCTAATATAGGTTTTGATCTTTTCTGATGCAAAGAAATAAGTTAAAATCGAGTTTGGATCAATAAAAGACGAGTAAAAAATTCTCAAACTGTGGAAAATGGCTTGCATATATCGATACATTATAGAATGTATCGATACATTTGGTCTAAAAACCTTGAGTGTATCAACACAATGAACATTATATCGATACTATAAACCATTGTATTGATATTATGAACCATTGTATCGATACATGTTGCTATGTGTCAAAACATATCTTTACAGAATGCACATTTGGGTTTTAGCATGGCCTAGTGTCAATACATGAGCTCCTGTATCGATACATAAGCTTATGTATTGATACATTTACATGTTGCATTGATACAAATAGGGACATTTCAAATTTTGGATCTTTAGAGCATTATATCGATACATGAAAACCATGTATTGATACATTCAAGTAAAATTAAGAATTTTCTCAATCTTTTGTCCATGAACACCTTGGACTACATCCTTTGATGCCACATCTTCGTATTTATTTTTGATGTGGTCCATAAACCTTTTTGACCTCCTCAAAAATGCTTTTTTCTAATGATCATCGCCTTCTTTCACGTCTATGTCCTAGGTTGCTAAAAAAATTAGCCTGGACAAAATAAGGTGTCTACAGCTACCACTCTTTGACCGTTGCTGAGAATCAAGAATAGGGCAAAGATAAATAGATACTATTTTGTTTGAGGTGGAATAATGCTTCATAGAACACCTGCAGAGAAATAAATTATAATTAAAACTTTACTGTGATAAGTGTAGTGTATTAGCAGTAATTCTGATAGAGGTTTAAGTGAATTTTATAGGGTTTGCCCTCCTTACTAAGGTGCTAGGCTTTCTAAAGTTTGACCCCCTTAGGTTGGTGTAGAGTAACATGGATTTTTTATGTGGGTGCCACTAGCTTGTGTGAACTTTCACTTAAACTTGCATGCCACCAGCTCGTGTGGGCTTTGATTCGAGTGCTGCTAGCTTGTGTAGGCTTTGACTTAGAGTTGGGTGCCACCAACTCATGTGGGCTTTGATTCAAGTGCTGCCAGCTTGTACGGGCTTTGATTTAGACTTGGGTGCCACTAGCTTCTATGGGCTTTGACTCGAACTTGGATGCCACCAACTTGTCTAGGCTTTGACTCAAGTGTTGCCAGCTTGTGCGGGCTTTGACTCAGACTAGGTGCCATCAGCTTGTGGAGGCTTTAAAAAAGTGCTGCTAACTTGTGGGCTTTGAAAAGGTGTCACTAACGTGTGGGCTTTGAAGTGGTGCCATTGACTTGTTGGCTTCGAAAAAGGTGCCACTGACCTATGGCCTTTTGAAAAGTTGCCACTGATTTATGGGCTTTGAAAAGGGTGCCACTGACTTATGGGTTTTAGAATGATGCCACTGATTTGTGGGCTTTGAAAAGGTGCTATTGACTTATGGGCTTTAAAAAGGGTGCCACTAACTTGTGGGCTTTGAAAAGTTGCCATTAACTTGTGGGCTTTAAAAAGGTGCCACTAACTTATGGGCTTTAAAAAAGGTGCCACTGACTTATGAACTTTTGGAAAGGTGCCACTGACTTGTGGGCTTTGAAAAGGTGCCATTGACTTGTGGGCTTGATATAGGTATGATTGACATTCGGTTGTTTGCAAACAAGTTTGTTACCACTAGATCATATAGGCTTAAAAAGGTTTCTTGATAGGTGCCTCATGAATAATGCTTGGTTTACGAAGCTTAGAGTTCTTACCAAGGAATCCTTCGAGGTTTGGTGAACATGGCTTGAAGTAACATACTAAAAATCATGATATGTGATGGTAATATGAATGCATGATGTGGAATACTATCATGATTGCATGATGTGAAGTCCAATACGGGAGATAGCAGTAGTTTTTCTTGTATGTCATTTAGACTCTCATAGGGATGGTGATTCGCCTTTGTTGCAACTATGGATTGGAATTTTCCTAATCCTACTGGGGATTATAGGTTGTATCGACTTCATTATCGATACGACAAAAATCTATTCTCAAGAATTTGGATTATTACATTTCCTGGTTCGAGAGGCTCAATCATTTTCCTAACAATTGGAAGGCATTATTAATAATTTTGGAGATTGTTTGACTAATTAGGTTGATGTCTCTGGTCTCGATAGAATTTTGATAGAATGCATGGGTTGATTTTTGTTTAGTGTAAAATGGTTTTTCTTGAGATATGGCTTGTGAAAGCAAGAAATGGTTTGGTGTATGGTCATGCCAAGCGGGTGTTTGGACACAAAAAGTGCATGATCTTGATGATCAGGGCATGAACAGAGTTCCTTATGCTTTTGTTTTTCCTTTCGATGTAATATTGAGATATCCTGATGCTTATTTTAGTTGATTATGAAACATCATCAGTTAAATGACAAGTGCAATATGAATTGTACAAGGGTTAAAAGAAACAAGATAATATTTATTCATGACAACAAAAAGATACAACTTGGTATACTATTTGACAAACAAGTGATTCGGTGGTAAGAAGTATGATCTTTTAGGTGGAAGATGCCTATGACAATCATGACATGAATTTTTTTAGGTGCTTTCCAAGATCATTCTCGAACAATTAATGTGACTAGTATAAGCTGATCTTCGTAAGATACCTAAGATTGCTTCGCTTTGTTCTGTAAGTGATCTCAATCTATGCCTTATCAAAATTAACCTTCTCAAGTTGCCCTTGCAAGTTTTCAACTATAGTCGGGTTGGTTGCCTAGATGCCCTTTTCAAATTTTGATATGGACCCTTTTTTTTTTGTTTTCTTTTGTTTTCTTGTCTTTTTTATTGTTTTTATTATTTTTTTGAAGGATGTATTTTCAGGTTTTTGACCTTTATGTGTAATATTTCTTAATGGAATTTAAGTTGACTGGGTTGGGTAAGGCATTGCTGTCCATTTCTGACAAGATTAAAGCCTCTCTGGAGAAAGCTTACTTCACAACATATGGTCTTTCCCAATTAAGGGTCCACTTGCCCTGTGCATTTTTGTGAATTGAGAAGATCTTTTTTAATACCAAATTTCACTTGGGTGAAATTATTGTGGGCTCATCTTTTCATCATGGGCTCAGATCATGTGTATTTGAAACATTTGACCATGGTAGATGGCTTTCATGCATTTTTCTTTGATGAGGTTAAATTGGTCGTATATGTTCTTAACCCATTCAGCCTCTTCAAGTTTGGTTTCCATCAAGACTCTAAGAGAAAGGATCTCTACTTCGATAAGCTATATAACTTCCATCCTATAGACAAAGGAGAATGAGGTAGTGCCTGTGGAAGTATGAACTGAGGTCTGATAGGCATGAAGTGCAAAGAATAGCTTCTCATGCTAGTCTTTATAGGTCTCGACCATTTTTTCAACTATTCTTTTAAAGTTTTTGTTGGCTACCTCGATTGCCCCATTCATCTTTAGGCAATAAGGGATAGAATTATGATTTTGCTGGATCTTGAGCTGTAAGTAAACCACTTGCATCATTTTATTATTTAAGTTTCTTACGTTGTCTGTAATGATTTGGTTCAGGAGGCCATATCTATAGATAATGTCTCACTTAACAAACTTGCAGATAGTCGACTGGTGACATTAGCATATGAGGCAGCCTCTACCCATTTGGTGAAATAGTTGATTGCTACCAAGATAAAACAATGCCCATTAGAAGCTTTAGGGGTGATTGGCCCAATCACATCCATGCCTCACATGAGGGAAGGCCACAGGGCTGCATGACATGAAGTGGCATTAGACGGGCATTGATCTTATCCCCATAGATTTGACACGTATGGCATTTTCAGGTGTAATTAATGCAATCTTTCTTAAAGGTCAACCAGTAATAACCCACTCTCATGATTCGCATGGCCACCTTCTATCCATTAGCATGTATGCTACAATCCCTATATGAACTTCTTCTAAGATCCTTTCAACTTCAGGAGCATTGAGCATCTAAGCAATACTTGATCGTGACTCCTCTTGTATAAGATTTTTCCATCGAGAATAAATCCTATAGCCAGCCTTTTGATATCTTTTTATTAGTCTCGGTTCCATGTTTGGGATATTATTGATCCTCAATGTAATGAAGGATGTCATACTACCACGGTAGGCCATCTTTCTCTTTTTCAACACTATGACAATGAATTCCAATTGTGTAGATGCTCATCTAGATAGGGGCAATGTCCGACTCTTGGTTGACTTTAAACATGGATGATAAGGGAGATAAAGCATCAGCTATTTAGTTCTCTTCTCGAGGTAAGTGTCAAAAACTGATATTATCAAATTTTTTCTTAAGTTCTATGACAATGAATTGAAGTTGTGATGCTCATCTGGATGGGGGCAACGTCCAACTGTTAGTTAACTTTAAACATGGATGACAAGGTAGATAATGCATCAGCTATTTGGTTTTCTTCTTGAGGTAAGTGTTAAAAACTGATATCATCAAATTCTTTCTTGTGGTTTGCTATTAGCTTCCCATACTACATCAGCTTGGCATTGCGAGTTTGCCATTCCTCTCTCAATTGGTAGATGACTAAGGTCGAATCATCAAACACTTGTAAAATCTTAACATTCCTCTTGATGGTTACTTGAAGCCCTATGACATAAGCTTCATATTCTGTGATATTATTTGTGTAATCAAAATTTAGCCTTACTATGAATGGGTAAGCCTCTCATCGGGTGACATCAATATTGCCCCAATTCCATATCCTAGAGCATTTGATGCTCCATCAAAATACATCTTCCAGGATTGATCTTGGTCAAAGGCATCTTCATTTTTAGAAATGCACATTAGATCTTCATCTGGGAAGTTAAAATTTAAAGGTTCATAGTCATCTGCTACTCAACTTGCCAAAAAGTCTGCTATCGCACTGCCCTTGATGACCTTTTGGCTGACATAGGCAATTTTGTATTCAAAAAATAGGATTAGCCATCTAGCTAGCCTTCCTAATAGTGCAGGTGCTTCGCATAGATACTTGATAGGATCAAGCCTTGCAATCAACCATGTGGTATGATACAGCATGTACTGTCTGAGCCTCTTGGTTATCCACACCAAAACACAGCATAACTTCTTGACTACAGAGTAGTTGCACTCTCATTCTGTAAACTTTTTGCTTAAGTAGTAGATTGCTTGTTCCTTTTTTCTTGACTCATCATGTTGCCCTAATACACAACCCATAGATTTGCCAAAGACTACCAAGTAAAAGATTAAATGTCGACTAGGCATCTGTGGTGCCAACCCTGGTGGGCTTGATAGATAATGCTTGACTTTATCAAAGGCTTCTTGACATGCCTCATTCTACTCTCTCAGATTTTGTTTGCAAAGGAGCCGAAAGATAGGGTCGCATTTGTTAGTGAGCTGGGATATGAATCTAGCAATATAGTTTAGTCTGCCTAAAAAACTTTTCACTTTCTTTAGGTTTGAGGTGGTGGCATATCTTGAATGGCTTTGACTTTGTTTGGGTCAACTTCAATCCTTTTTTCATTGACTATAAAGCCTAGAAGCTTGCCTAAAGTGACTCTGAATGTACATTTGGCAGGATTCAATTTGAATTAAAATTTTTATAGCCTTTCAAAAACCTTTTGAAGGTTTATGACTTGCTTACTCTCTTCATTGACTTGGCAATCATGTCATCCATGTAGACCTCAATTTCTTTATGCATATGTCATGGAACAGGGCTACCATGGCCCATTGATATGTTGCCCCAGCATTTTTGAGTCCAAAGGGCATGACATTAGAGCAAAACGTCCCCCACATGGTTACAAAAGTTGTTTTTTCCATGTCTTTAGACGCTTTCTTGATCTAATTATAGCCCGAGAATCCATCTGTGAAGTTTTATAAAGAGAATTCTTAGTCGTATTCTCTACCAAAATGTCAATATGGGCTAGCAGGAAGTTATCCTTAGAACTAGCTCGATTCAAATCCTGATAATCAATGCACATTTGTACTTTACTATCTTTCTTTGGGATTGAGACTATATTGGCAACCCATTTTGGATATTTGCCTACTCCGATAAACATCGCATCAAATTGCTTCTTAACTTCCTCTTTAATTTTGAAGAGCATTTTTGGTTTCATCTTACTTAACTTTTGCTAGATTGGTTTGCATCGATGCTTAATCGAAAGCTTGTGGACCATTATATCAGTGTCTAGTCTTGGCATGTCTTGATATGACCAAGTGAATACATCCTCACATTCTTGAAGTAATTCTATCAGCTTGGTCTTAGTTATTGACTTTATTGAGGTTTCAATTTTAACCTCTTTTCGATCCTCTTGAGTACCCAGATTTATTACTTCTGTTGGGTCTTCATGGGGCATGATCTGCTTCCCTTCTTACTCAACTAATCGTAAGAAGTCTGGTGGTACAGAGTTTTCCTTGAAGTCTTTTTCAGGATCAACTTTACTAATGTAAATTGACTGTTCAAATTTGATCTTCCAAGACCCATAAGACACATCCATGTCACTATTGTCAAGACAACTGAAAGGATGAAGAAACAAACATTGCAAATGGCACACACAACTTGAGAATTTGGATGAGAATAGAGGCAAAAGAGTAATTGAGACAAAAAGATTAAAAAGTGATATAGGCACGCAATACAAAATAATATATGCAAAAGTCATTTCATTAATAATGTTTGATAAAAATGCCCTTTACATAAGACACCTACCTGCCTTTAGGCAAGGTTAGGTAGGTTTTCATTTATTGACATTAGATGAAAGGGGCAAGAAAAGTGCAAAGGCTTTTGTCATGACCGGGTCATCAAAATCAGGCCTTGGTGGAAGGATACAATTTTTATGGCTTGGTATTGATCATGTTTGCAACTAGTTCAATGTGCTTTGGGAATGGATTGGCGATAACATTTGGTCCCTGGCTTGTCTCAAACTATAAAACTTTTGAATTAATCAAATTTTGCACATTCTGCTTAAAAGATATGCAGTTTTTTATGTCATGCCCTGTGGCCCTAATGTGGTATTCATAGTGGGCGTTAGGGTTGTACCGTTATAGGTATGGCTGCTTCTTTTCTAGGACATAGATTAAAGCCACTAAGTGATTTTGGAGCAAAGTTTAGTAGAGCTCCTTATAGGTCATAAGGATGGGATCAAAATGTTGCCTTTGTTGATTCGGACCTTAATTGTTAGGTGCATTATTGGTCATTTGATAGGTATTTTGCTGGATTTATGTAGAGTAGCTTTATGGTTAGTTGGATGAGATTGCAAATAATGAGTTATAGGTTATGGCATAAATTAGCTGTAGGGATATTATGACGGGGGGAGAATTTGGCGTGCTTGAATAGCGAGGGTTGGGTACTTGACATTGTCTTGGTTGAGACAAGCCAGCATAATTTATGGCATTGGCCTATCCTTCTTATTTCTTGCTGATAATGGGCTTCTTATGTGATCTAGCTGTTTCCCTAACAAATATTCTACCACTCTTAATAATGACATCGATCATTTCTCTCGAGAAAACTAAGTCTATGAATTTCTTGGTGGCATTCCCTATGAGCTTCTCGTAATAAGAATTACATAAGGTGTGAATAAAAGTGACTGTCATATCTTTTCCTATAAAGAGAGGCTGGATTAAGGCTGCTTTTTATCTTCACCTTTGGACGTATTACCTAAAACTTTCAGTGGATCTTTTCTCAAAATTCATCAGGGAAAGTCAATTCGGTGCCCAATCCAACATGTGCTGGTATTGATTTAGAAAAACCTTAGCCAAGTTAGCTCATGATTGGATTTTCATATTGTCTAGCTCGATATACCATTGAGCTGCTACCCCAATTAGGCTGTGTTGGAAGTAACGGAGAAAGAGCTTTTCATTTTTCTTGTACCCGACCATGTTTCATAGGTACATTCAAACATAGCTAGAAAGGTTGATGATTCCACTAAACTTCTTAAACTCTGAGACTTTGAACTGTGAGGGAATGAAAAGGTTTGACACCAAAGACATTGATTGCACATCTAGAGCTCTAAACTTGTCACTTCTCTTAATAGCTTGGAGGTGTTTTTCTAGTAGCTAGAATTTGTTCACTTTTTTTGCAGTCATGGTGGACTTTTGACCTTTTGTTTTCTCTGGTTCCTCATAGTCAAGCATTATTGGATCTGTTGATGAGACTCCTACGTTCACCCCTTGAGTACCGGGAATGAATTAACTAGCCACAATGGGATTTAGGTAGATAACTAGCAGAGCCTGAGCAGAATGTGTAGGAGTGGGTCGCTGTTCTTGTCTAGTTTCCCTTTGGGTAGGTTCTAGATTATTGGCAAAGGGACTTTCAGCGTTGGAAGGATCATTCCTTGTTTCAGCAGTACTGGCTTGCCCTTTTTCTTTCACAGAGGCTGTCATTAGTTCCATAAGTTTCATGATTTACGTTTGCATTTTACATTGTTGAAGGAGCATTTGGTCTTATGATTCCTTAACCATTAGCTCAAGTCGCTAAATTACGAGCTTCATGATCACTTTCCATGATTTGTTTGCAGCGTCGTGTGTTGTAGGATGCAGGATGTTAGGTTTCATTTTCTTGATTGACCTCAGAGTCCTTTGCACCTTTATGGCCCAATTCTTGTATTAGACTTTTAATTGAAAATGTATTTATTGATGGATGTTTATGAAGCAATGATGAGTTAAGATAATAAATGATCGATGCAAGTGCATAGAATAAAATAGTAAAATTAAATGTGCATATGCATTTGAGATAATTGAATCCTGGAACAACTTTGTCGATAACATCTTTCATAGAGCCACAAAAAGGCCCCTTGCTCAACACCGAACCAGAATAATTGTCCTAAAATGATGACAATCATGATAATTATGATGAGATGATGCATGCGCCAAAACAAAAAAAAAAGGGAAAATAAGTTAGTGAAATGTATAAGAGATAGATGTAAGGAAATAAAGAATTTAAGAACATTAGAACAATATATTCATAACATGTCTCAACTGGCGAGACGGGTAGCATTTCAACATGCCAGGATGCAATCTACCCTTTATGAGGTGATGTAATATCTTATTTTGATGGAAAATTAACCGACTAGTAGTAATGTTCATTTATCACTGCTAGTGCAGATGTGTGTTAAGTCTGACTTATACAGCATAACTGCTTACAGCATAAGACATTATGAACGATGGTTTTTGCCCACTATCACTTATTTAGACAAAGGTTAAATGTTGTTCGAGTGACAGGATGGCATACCTTGATAAATGATAAAAATACAGATGCGGGTGACAATTGTACACTCATTATCACTTGTGAAATCATGGGAATTGAGAGTAAAGTTTAGGAATGTTTCCCCGAGTGACCCTATTCTCCAAGTGTTCTAGCAACGTTTTGATATGGTTTAACCTGGTTTACCTTATAGGGCTCACTATATGAGGTTCAAGTTGATGCCTAAATAGGTATCTGAATTACTCTTTCATCTGGTAAGGACAGTCGAGGCACCTCGATCCTAAGCCCATCGTGGGTTTGGCAAAACAGGTTCAATTTGGTGGATGTATTGCCTTATGCAACTACGAAGGGTTACTCATGAGAGACATACGTAATTTACATCCGGAAAGTTATTGCTATGCCTATACAGAGGGTTCCTTATGAAGGCGGATAGCTCACTTCCTTCTAATGATTGGGTTATAACCTCATGGAGTTTGGCGAGACTTTAATGCTCGTGCTAGTGTGTAGTGCATGATGGGAAAATGATCAAACCTTTTTGCTTACTTTATTTTTATTAAACTGATGATTATTCAAAAATAAGAAAACCCTGACAATTATGTCAAAAAAATGATTAGTTGATAAAACGGAAAAGGGTGATAGTTAAATAATGACCAAAGATTAAAGAAACTGAGAACATAGTAAGACATGGGTAGTTATTGGCCTAACTCTCTATACATTCCCCAGTGGAGTCACCAAGCTGTCGCAACATGCCCGAGGATGTATCCTCACGGATTTATGGGTGCATATGACTTAAAATATTTTTTTGACTTGGAAATGTCTTCTTGACAGAGGATTTTCCTTCACGATGTGATGAGATTGAGAAAGTATAGATTCTCGACTTTTGATACAGTGAAAAGGACCATAAGATGAGTCATTCATCTTATTGGTGTTAGATGACCATCACGAAATGGCCAATGCTTGGAGTCACCACTGATCATTTTGGGCTAGGTATAATCGGATGCCTATTGAAACCTATGTCTTGAGTTATGAAACTTGAAACATTGATTCCTAGGTCTAAATAGTACAAAGA
>JBBYHO010039673.1:0-10660 GCA_038382025.1 Adansonia gregorii
AATAATAATAATAATAATAATATTTAAAGAAGAATTTAAAATTTTATCACTAACATACACAACTCTTAATATTTAACGAGTTTAACTAATAAAATTAAAAAAATATGATAAATGGATGATATACTTTATTAACAATGTTTTTCAAAGCTCATGATATGATCTACTTTTTCATAAATTAATATTTCATTATATATAGACTTATTCAAGGGTCGGGCTATCCACTCGGTCCAATTGGGTCTGGCCCAACTTCTCATATTTTTATATCAGGCTAGCCTGATCCGACTCGAAACAGTAATTTTAAATTAATATATTTTATTTAAATTTAATTATAATATATATAAAATTAATAACTGCTAATTTTTTAATATGATAAACAGTAATTCTGGCTTAAATAGATAAGTCTGGACACGTTAAATAAGAATCTGGGATTGGATTTTAAAAAAATTTGAACTGCAACCCAACCTAACCTGAGAGCAAGTTTAATCATATTTAAAATATAAATTATGTTTTTAATATTTAATTAAATTATTAAAAGAATATTAAAATAAAATTCATTATTAAAGTTTTTGATTTATAAAAAATTATTTAATTATAATTTTTATATTTATTTTTAGTATTAAATTCTGTTCGAGTTTTTTCGGATTTGGGCCATTGACTTTTTGATCAATACGAATTTAGTTCAAATTTTTTCGGACGGATTTTCGGATTCGAGTTCATTTTGTCACCTCTAATTGATTATGCATATTCGGAACAAAACCTCCTTCAAATAGCCATTCAGGAAGGCTGCCTTGACATCTAACTGATGAATCTTCCACTCTTGTTGAGTTGCTATATCCAGAGTTATCTGATGATCTAACCTTGCCATTGGTGGAAAGGGATGAGAAATCCACACCATACTCTTGAGCATATCCCTCCACAACCAGCCTAGCCTTTAATCTATCAACAAAACCTCTAAACACTTATTTCACTCCAATCACCTTTTGGCTATCTGGCCTATGAACTATGTCCAAGTATAGTTCTTTTGGATCATGCTCATATCTTATTGCATGCCTTCCTCCATTCATATGTGTTTCCAGCCTCTTCAAAGCTGCTGGGTTCCAAGGTAGCCAAGTTACATCTTTCATATATGTCTCAAAGGGTTATGGTTCCTCTCACAGGTCTATCAGTATCAGAGATAGCATCAAGTTCATTTTGTAACACATTTGTCTTATTGACTTTGGTTTTAAAAAGTTTAGCTTCACCTTTTGCCCGTTCCCTATGGAACATTCTCATCAAATTTGATATCCCTGCTAACTATAACTTTTTAGTAAAGGGATTGCAAATTCTATACCCTTTCTGGTTGTGACTATAGCCTACAAAAATTCCAAGTTGCGACTTCTTGTTCAGCTTATCTTTCTTCACATTAGGTACATTTGCATAGCACATGCACCCAAAGACTTTTACATGAAGCACTGAGGGTTTGAAACTAAACAAGGCTTCATATGGGGTTCTAGTTTTCAAGGCCCTTGTAGGAAGTTTGTTTTGCAAGCGAGCAACTGTGCTCACAATTTTTACCCAACATTTCTTAGGCAAGTTCTATTCAAATAATAAGCACCTACCCATCTCCATCACTATTATATTTTTCCTTTCACTTACCCCATTCTATTGAGGGCTGTTGATGATAGTGAGTTGATGCTCAATCCTTGCAATTTCACAAAACTCTTCAAACTTTTGTACTTTATCCCATTGTCAGACATAATAGCCTTCATCTTGCATGAGGACTAGTTTTCAACATAGGCTTTGAACTTCCAAAACCTCTATCTTCATATTTAGAAAGTAGATCCAGCACATGCGGGTTTAATCATCAATAAACAAAATAAAGGATCCACTTCTATTGAAAGACGTGTTCTTCCACGGACCATATACAGATGTATGAGTTGCGGATTCTCTGATGCTCTCCAGGATTTGTTAACTGGGAATGGTAGTTGACGATACTTTCCCAGTTGACACACTTTACACACATCGCTATATTCATAGTTATTTGACATGTTCAAAAGAAGTTTATTCTTGTACACGACTCAAGGTGTGATAGCCAACGTGACCAAGCCTTCTGTTGGAAGGGTATCTCATCCACAACGCTAGTGTAGGCACTAGCAACTAAGGCATTCAATTCTAATACAAAACTTCTATCACAACAAGTTTATTCTTGTACACATGACTAAAGGTGTGATAGCCAACATGACCAAGCCTTCTGTGTGAAAGAGTATCTCATCCACAACACTAGTGTAGGCACTAGCAACTAAGGCATTCAAGTCTAAAACAAAACTTCTATCAAAACAAGTTTATTGTTGTACACATGACTAGAGGTGTGATAGCCAACATGACCAAGCCTTTTGTGTGAAAGAGTATCTCATCCACAACGCTAGTGTGGGCACTACCAACTAAGGCATTCAAGTCTAAAACAAAACTTCTATCATGTACACAAACAAAAATTAGCTCACAGCCTGATGGACTATGAATCATGCACATTTTATCTTTTCAAACTACAAAATAATTTTTCTCTAGCAATTGGCCAACAGTGAATTCTGATCAATTTCAAGATAAAAAAGAACATCAGCAATGACTTTTGTTCTTGCTGGAGTGTTCGTAGTCACATCCCCTTTTCCTTTTGCCTCAATATGGCTGCCATTTCCAATCCTGTTTATCGTGGTTTATGGAACTTGTTTTATATATTGAAACTCATATTTATAACTACTAAGATGATGAACATAAATACATTAGGAAGTTTTCCAAGCTTGGCTGTAGTCCACAATTTCCTAGCATTACGTGATTGATCAAGGGTAATAATCGTCCTTTAGCTTCTTCCCACTTCATATAATTGGTGGTTAAATCTCAATGCCAATCGATACTACAATCTTAGTCTTCAGGCCGAACTTTTTTGTGCCTTAATGTTGTTAACGGCTCCAGATGAAGGTTGGAACATGAACACTACGATTAAATTTCCTCTAGCACTAAATCCTACTCAACAACTTTTTAAGCTGTTTGGAATTCTATCATGTTGAATTATCTTTAATTCTTTGATTTTACCTTGTCTTAGCACAAAATATGCAGCCGTTGATAACTTCTGGTAACGACGGATATATGTTAGATTTTCTCTACGAGAGGTCAATTGTCATTAGTTTCCTATCTAAATTGTATTATATATACTTTTATTTGGGCATATTCCATGTTGTTATGAACTCTCTCAAACACAATCATCTATTTAGGACTTCAATAAGCTTCTATCATGATCCATTAACTTAAATTAGTTAATTGATTTATCTGTTAATTAATTAGTTTCGGCCCAGTTACTATTGATTATTTAAATTGGTTTGAGCGTAATCTAAACATTTACGGCCAAATCTTTTAAGCTAATTTTATGATTTTTTTTTTCAACAATTTCATAAGAATTAATTCGTACTTATGATGCTACAGATCTGATTATGATCAGTAGCATATTAGACTCCAGTTTTGTAATTAAATTTAATTATTTGCATTTGACTTAAATTATGAATATATTTTTTAAAATATTAATCACTTGAATGTTAAATTTGTAATTTTCTTGACTTATTTATAAGATCCAAAGTTGAATAAAAAACCAAACCTCCACAAACGTTAATCCATCGATAAGCAAAGTAATTTTTTCTCTTTTTCTTTTGTCAATTAGGATTCAATTTTTATAAGAAACATTCTAAAAATAAAATTATGAAGTGTGAAAATGCAATGCCTTCTCACATGAAGAGCGAACTATTAAGCTCACCAGATCGTAAAAATACGTTTTAACTGTTTTAAGGAAAAAAAAAAAAAAACTAATTAAGACAAAGGTTAGGAGACTGGTTGGTGTTCCTATCCTTTGGTTCATCTACTATTCTATTGTCATTACCGCACCAAAACTTCTTAATACGTCTAATAATACTTGTATAATCTATAATTTTATATGTTATAATTATTATTTATTAATATTAATTTTGATATATTAATAAATTATATTGTATATATATTTTTATATAATATTATATTTATATTATATTTTAATTTTTTTATTATTTAATTATATTATATTTAAAATTATAAGATCTACTTTTAGATTTAATATAATATCATGCGAACTACGAACTATGTACCTAACTCTAATCTTTTCTCAACCAACTTAAATGGTCAGTGCCACCCATAACTTATCCCAGAACTTTAAACCTACTAAAAGAAGGAAGCAAAGCCGGCCATCCCATGAACACTGCTAAATTGAAACTGACGTTATGTACAACGTTAGTAGCGTTGCTATCCATCATCGTATCTTTCAACATCTTGGCTCCACCTGCGGTTCCAGGTTCCGACCCCAACCTCCATAACGCTAAAACCATCCAGCTCGACTCCGCTTTTGGACCCGAGAGCCTTGCTTTCGACCCCAACGGAGATGTCCCATACACTGGCGTTGCTGATGGCCGGATTCTTAAATGGCAAGGGGATGCTCACGGTTGGACTGATTTTGCCTTCACCTCTTCTCATAGGTAAAATATATTTGCCATCCTGATTTTCTACATGTACTTTAAATGGAAGTTTATTGCATAGACAAGTGAGAAAAAAAAAAGGGACAAAAGATATACATTGATGGCCAAACTTTAAACGACTCAAGTAAAACTGTAAATTACAATTATATATGCGAGGGAATGATTGTTGGGTTGGGAATTGCCGAATTAAGAACCCTACTGAGGAAGGCAAGACCGTTCCTTATGTAAATGGTATGCATAATGCAACGATTTGCTTCAATTTGATCTTTTAAGATCATATTTATAAACTAACTTAAATCTGCTTCTTATAAGTTGAAGCTATTGGAAGGAAGACTAAAAAGAAGAAAGGTTGAGACTCCCTATAGCAGGAAAATTTCTGATACCATAAGAAATTGTTTGACTGAATGAATGACTATAAGTTTTTATTTGTGTGGGTATTTGTAGTATACGAGTGAGTAAAATATAACAGTTTCAAGTTTAAAAAACTATAATCCAAATACAGAATTTAAACACAAAAATAATGAATAAGATCAAACCCAAATTTACATACTAACTCTAAATTGGCAGAAAGAAAAAATTTTAAATAGAAAGATAAGGGATAAGATTATCCTTTATTTTGAACTTCTGCACGGTGGGTGATTGTTCAGTTATATTATACTGTTTTTGATTTGTTTTCAACAATTATAACTCAAATTTGCTAGTTTAACATGCTGGACTTGACAGCATTTGCTTCGATTCTTGCAATTTTAACTTAATATTGTTATTTCTGAAATTAGTGGCTTTGTTGAATCACGTCAGAAAGATGTTATCGTTGTGAACATGGGCTAAAATTGAATTTGGGACAAAAATGTAGAAACAGATAGGCCATACTAAAATAGCTCTGTATTAATCTTGTCAACCCCAAGAGTTCATTGCTAGAAGCCTAGAATTTAAGCTTAGACAAAGTGCCAAATATAGCACTTGTTTATTGTTCCACGAGTCTGTATCCTATCCTGCTAATCTCATGCTAGCTCCCCCCAACAAAAATGAATCCCTTATGTGAGGATTGTCACTTTTAGACCATAGTGAAGTTTTCTCAAAATGTTTTCTGAGAATAAATTGGTGCTAACTTTATGCTATATAATTTGTTTTGAAGCGGTGGTTGTTCCATGAACATAAATCAAATGCATTTTCACTTGGACAAATACACAGATGTATACTTTCTTGCAGGTGCGACATTGGCATACACATGCGCATAAATATAGATATTATTGTTTGGATATTTGTTTGATAAATTGGGTTTATGCCTCATTTAATAGGGTTGTGTTGAGGCTGTAAGTTATGATATAAAGTCAAAAATGCTGGTAGATTATGGGTTCATTACAAAATTGAGTTCATGGACAACGTAGTATAATAATTTTCAAGTGGTTTTACTATGTTTTTATATAATTTGTTTGAATTAAATCCTTATTTTCAAGGGAGGACTGTGTTCGGCCATTCGCACCAGAGATGGAGCATATTTGTGGGAGGCCGTTGGGATTACGATTTGACAAAAAAACTGGGGATCTTTACATTGCAGATGCCTACTTTGGCTTCCAAGTAGTTGGTCCTGCAGGAGGTTTGGCCACTCAACTCATCACAGAAGTTGAGGGCCAACCCCTTTACTTCACTAATGATATGGACATTGATGATATTGATGATGTCATTTACTTCACCGATACGAGCGCAACCTTCCGAAGAAGGTGATTTTTGGGCCCAAACTTTCCTTGCCTTTACATTTTGGGATGCAAAAGTTGTTTCTGAGTTTGAAGGAAAGTGCCTTCTTTTTGGCTTGTGTCAAATTGACTTTTAGAGGAAAATAAAACTACTTTTGTGATTTTTCACCAAGCTAGTTTAGCAATGACCTCCAAATTGGCATTTTTCAAGTCTGGCCAAACTGTTGAATTTGAATGCAATACAGAGTTGCAGACTCTATTTGTAGAAAATATGTTTTTATAAAGGTGGAAAAGGAGGTATGTTCTCCAATACTTGCAAATTAGTTCCTTCGTCTGCCTTATTTTCCGTTTAGGAAAGATTTTTATGGCATTGAAAATTTCAAATTTCTTGGTTTTGGGCTGGGTACTGGGTTCCTGACTTTGTTGCTGTTGGAGATTTCCTGGGTGAATGACATACAGTTTGTTCTTGCGGATCTTCATATATATATATATATATATATTACGTTGCTTTTCCTAGGAGGAGAAAAGGAACAGGCAAAATAAGCAAAGAAAAGAGACCCTCAAAGATTATTTCTTCTTTTTGCAGGCAATTCTTGCCGTCAATCTTCAGTAATGACAAAACTGGCAGGTTGCTGAAATACAACAAATCGAGCAAGGAAGTAACGGTTTTATTACGAGACCTTGCTTTCGCCAATGGAGTTGCACTGAGCAAGGATCGTTCATTTCTACTTGTTGCTGAAACTACCACTTGTCGCATTCTAAGGCTATGGCTTCATGGTCCTAATGCTGGAAATGTTGATGTTTTCGCCGAGCTTCCAGGATTTCCAGATAACATCAGAAGAAATCTGAAAGGGGAGTTTTGGGTAGCCTTGCATGCAAAAAAGGGACTTTTTGCTAAGTTGGCCCTCTCATATGGGTGGTTTGGAAAAGCATGGTTAATGTTTCCACTTAGTTTCAAGCAACTTCACTCACTGTTTGTAGGAGGGAAACCCCATGCCATTGCTATAAAGCTGAGTGAAAATGGTGAAATACTGCATGTTTTGGAAGATACAGAAGGAAAGACCATGAAGTTTATTAGCGAAGTGGAAGAGAAGGATGGGAAGCTGTGGATTGGATCAGTGATGATGCCTTTTATTGGCATTTATAATCTCTAACGGAGTTTCTCATTATTCATTAGTAACGTTTGTATCATTTGTTGTGTTTTATACTTATTGGAACATTTAAGTAATAAGATGCCTGGAAATTTAAAGTAAATTTCATGGTTACTCACTGACTTTCTTGTACCCTTTTCTCAATTTGGCCCTAACTCTTTCTTTGATTGAGTCAGTAAACTATTTTAACTTTTTATCCGTCCAAATAATTGAGTTAAAGATGCCATGGGAACCACCTAAAAGTCTCCACTTCGCAATCCATATTCAAACTACAGGAGATAACGTATTTTCTATCAAATCTAGGATAATCGTCTTTTACCCTAGATTTTATTTACTATTCTTCATTCAATGAAATGGCATTATCCTCAAAATTACAACTAGTTTTTGGATTCCAATGGAATGGAAAAACACAACAATATCTTGCACCTACTCATCAGTCATCTCCTTCTTATTATGAATCAGTGAATGAATTTCGCCATCTCTTATGTACCTAATATTATTTGCTTGTGTGATTATGGAAGCTTAATTCAAATTCGAGTTGAAGGCAAAGACAATGATGATTTAAATTCTCGTAGAACAAGAATTAATTTTGATTTTAGATTTTGCTTAGTGTTTAAGAAAATTCATATAAAAATTTATGAAAAAGAAAGAAATTGAAGAGTAAATCATTGATAAAGAGGAAGGTAGGAGATGAGAGGTAAAAAAGAGAATTTAATTAACATTTTTACATACTACAGAGTGAGAAGAACGCATGGTTGTTGATATCGTAACGGTTCTCGCCGTATCAATCGATACATATAGATTTTTAATTAAATTGGTATCAATAATTTTTAGTACCATTCTGATTTTAGTATGGTCTGTACCAGCCATATTGGTATTATACTAGCCTATTTTTATTGTACCGGCCAACGTATAACATAAGCTTGTAAAAATGGTATTAGACTGATATTAATAGAAAATATGATGAATTAGACATAATTACTAGTAAATTTGATGAATATTAAACAAAATTATTTGTAAATTAGATGAATATTAAACAAAATTACTTATAAATTTGATTAATATTAGACATAATAACTTGACAATTCGACAATCATTAAAAATTTCAACCCTACTGCTTAGATTGATATTGATCTTTTTTATATTTGAATTTTTTTTAAAACATTATATATAATTGATGAGTATTTAATATATAAAATTAATTTAATCTTATTTATTCCATATTTGAAAATATTATATATATATATATATAATTAAAAATATTTAAAATCCAATAAGCTTAAAACGGTGTACCGAAATACATCAGTACAGGTCATGTTTGTTGGAATTGCATTGGCCAGAATGTACATGTTTTCAACTAGACTGGTACTAATAGCCTTTAATACTATTCCAGTTGGATACTGACTTGTGTCAGCCATACCAAAATGTACTAGCCTATTTCGGTTGTACCGATCAAAAATAATTGTACTACCTGGTATATAACATAAGCTTCTAAAAAAGATATTAGACTAATACTTATCATAAATTTGATGAAGTATGATATAACTACTCGCAAATTTGATGAAGATTAAATAAAATTATTCTTAAATTTCATGAATATTCAACATAATTACTCGTAAATTTGATAATCATTAAAAAAATTTTAGTCTCACTATTTAGCTTGATATTGATCTTTTTATATTTGATGAAGATTTTTAAAATATTATATATAATTGATAAGTATTTGATATGTGAAATTTATTTAACTTTATTTATTTTATATTTAAAAATATTTTTCACATAAATTAAAAATATTTAGAATCTGATAAACCCAAAATAGTATACTGAAATATATTGGTACAGATATGTACTAATGCCAAAAAACTGTACGCTCCCATGATACTAACTTTTTCATTACTAATATGTAGCAATATCAGAAAAAAAATATTATATCCACTAGTACAATATTGACTACTTTGAAAGAAAGTTAATTAAGAAATATTAGAATTATAAAAGAAAAACCATATTCAAAAGAAGAAATATTCATAATCAGAATAGTGTTTAATTTAATCTTAGTCATAGATTTAATTTTGATGCTAAAGTAAAAAAATATAAAAATTTTTGATTCTAAACTAATACACATAATTCTTCTTAAAAAACAAATTGTTAAATCATTTAAAAATAAAACTATATAAAAATTAAAAATTAAAAATTATTGTTAGGAGCATACGTAATCAATAAAAATACTTTAATCTAAAATTTGATTCAAAACCCCTTTTTGTTACAATGTCATGAAGCTAAAATAGCCTTTTGTTTGAGCTGTAAATGAATGGAGTGTTTGATGAACAGTTTATGAATAGCTTGATTTCTATTTGTTTATTCAATTTAGTTATAAAAAATGAACAAAATTTTGAGACTCATTTATTAAATGAACCAAAAAAAGAATATAGTATGTTGGGTTCATATATGTTTACAAACACATTCGTTTATAAATCGTTTAAAGCTCGTTTAATAAATCATTTAAAGTTCATTTAGAACTTGTTTATTATTCAATTATAATATAATTAATAATATTATTATTTGTGTTTTATTTATATATAATATAACTAATAATATTTATGTTTCATTATTTTATATTTAAAACTATTAAACATATTTTTTTAATTGTTTGTTAGTTTGTTTAAATTTGCTTGTTTATTTGTTAATGAACATATTTTTAATTGTTCATAAATATGTTTCTTTATATGTTCATGAATATTTCATTTAGTGTTCATGAATAAGTTGATATAATTTAAACTAAAAAACACAAACATATCTATTTTTAAATGAATGAACACAAACATAAATTTAAAATTCTTAACAAACATGATCAAACACGAACATATTTAAAAATAAACAAATGAACATGAAGGTAAGAAATACTTTAGATTCTTTACAATTCCAAGAGCATCTTTACCAGTCTGGGCATTTAAGGGTGAGCATTCTATCAAATGCAGTGAAAAAAATTTCATATTAGTCGAATGGATGAGTAGCATTTTGTCAAGCAAACTCAATTTAAAATCTTACTAAATCAAGTCGAGTAAAAAAAAATTTGAATTGAATTGTATTGAACAAATATATTCAAGATAAATTAAATTTTCTTTCAAGTAAAACCTGTTCAAAGATTATAGGATCCATTACATGCAATAACCTAAAAATCGAGGCACTTCATTAGTAAGTGATTTGAACAAACCAATTCCTTTGCTTATATGCAAAATATTAACTATATTAGCTTTGAATTAATCTTAGTTTTGATATAACTAAAACTTAA
>JBBYHO010039684.1:0-10660 GCA_038382025.1 Adansonia gregorii
CCACTTTGGGCACTGGAAAGATACCCATGCGGAACATTACCTTTAATTTCATTTGGAAACATTTTGAAAACATTAATGCAAATGATAATCACAAAGAAATCATGTTAGTAAGATAATAAATGAAATAGCATAATATGGATCATTCAATGCAATGATAAAGAAAATGGGTGGACTATAGGAATTTATCTCGCTATTGGCATCGATTATCTAAGAATAACCAAATCGATAATTTTTGTGATGCATCTAGATTTCTTGATTAAATGAGATTTGCTTGACATATTCATGGATATCTAGGAAGGAGAAAAATTTAATAGCAATTGAAAGACCGAGTTAGAGCATCCTTTCAGAAAGATGGGGTTAGAGCATCCCCTCAGATAATAAATAATTTTGACAAAGGAAGATTTTTACTTTGACAATTTTGAAAAGTGGGGTTGGAGTGTCCCCTCAGAATGGCGGGGTTGGAGTATCCCCGTGGATGAAAAATTTTCATGATTTAGAAAATTGGTGAGCATTCGACAATTTTGGGCAAAAAGATTTACTGTGAATAAAGATGATAAAGATGTAAAATATGTTTGTGCCTTGATATAAGCCAATAAAAGGTCAAAGCATGTTCTCGAATCTAATCAGGTTGACATAAAGATATTCGAATGTCTTGAGATGAAATTCGGGAACATAACTCGATTTTACCAAAACCAAAAATAGGGGACAACATTGCACTATCTTGCTTCCCAAATTTATTCTAAATTGATTCAAAGGATTTAGAATGTGGACAAGACACCATTAGAAAAGTGGCTCAATGAAGGTCATCTTAAAAATATTCCCTAAGAAAAAACTTTCTTGGGAGAATAAATTTTCAAATTTGGATCAAGTTTGCTACTAGCAGAGCATATGATGAACAAGGCATGCCAAACTTTCAAAAATCATTCTGGACTTATTTGGTATCAGAAAATTGCAAATATTACCTTTCCAAAAAGAGAATTTCATGAACTTTTTAGAAAAAAAATATTTAAAAAATTTGGAAATATCATTTAGTGGGCCTGAATGGCCCAACCAGAATACATGTTTGGACTCTAGAGGATTTGGATAGTTAAGACTTGAAGAATCATACCTCTCTCATCCAGAATGATCCAGGGGTGACTAAGACATTGTTTTAAAGATAATTCGACATGCTTTGATAAAAAAAATCAAAAAAATTCATGAAAAATCGTTTAGGATTTTAAAGTGATTTTTCAATTTGCAATAGTTGTGCTGCCAGCAGGGGACAAAACAAAGCAGGGGATATCTCTCATTTTTTATGTCTACTGGTCCAAACTCGAGTTGTTGATGTTCTAACATCTATGACAGAAGGGAAAGAGTGGCATGAGCGGCACGAACTCATTTGCATAGCCCCGGAGTAGTTTGGGATGATGAAACAGCTCGTTGGTCATACCACTCAAGGTTTTAACTCACAAAAGAGGCACAAACATTTAGGGAATAATTATAAGACCATTTTTATTTCAAAATCAAAAGATTTAAGCTTGTTTAACCAAGATTCTAGATCTAAAAAACTTAATTTTCCCTAAGATATTTTGCTAGGTTTAAGGAAAATGCTAAGTCCATGCTAATCCTCATTAGGTGAGGTTAACATGCTTGGCTTGGAAGGTTTTGAAAATCAGTTTTGTTCATCCATCAAACATGCATTTTGACAACAAAATAAAAGAGGATGGCATATAACATGAATGGGGATGCTAATTTTACTAATGGCCTCGACAAAGAAAATGTTATGCACTTTGATAAGAAAATGTTATGGATGCTGAAAATGATTCATGCAAGTTAATGTGTAAATGTGCTTGAAATGTGTTAGGCTAATGATTCATACATGGATTAAGGAAAACAAGATGCATGGATATGGCACAAAATGCATGAGTAAGAGACATCAAACCAATAAGGATGAAATAAGGCATTTCGCTCATAAAAGTGGCATTAAGGCATCCAAATCCTAAACTACCACAACCAAAGGCCACAATAATGCATGAGAATCCTAAGAGGGTGATGGAAAAATGGAGAGCTCCCTAAAATGAAGAAGATGCTGAAAAACAGAAAATGAAAGTGATAAAGTGAGTAGTTATACCAATAAAACTTCATTACTTGAATTTTTATCTTTTCCTTGTTGTTAATAAGCAAGAAAAAGAGAAAAATAATGAGGTTTTCATTCTAGTGTGGATAAGGGTGATTTTTGGAGTGTGTAGTGGATGAAGGTAAGTGTTTCGGGGCTACTTTTAGGTGGTGGGTGGAGAGCTACGAGATTTGGTTTTCTTGGTGTATGAGTGTGTTTTTGGAAGTGTAAATGAGCTGGAATCTTACCTTTTTCTACTGAGATAGAAATGGTCCATTTATACCAGCCTTTTGGAGCCAAATTAGAGGCGTTTTTTGCCATTTCTCAAGGGGGACAAGGTGATGTTAGCATGGTGGCTATAGGGTGGCTGTAGGAAGCAACTTGCTACGAATGTGATGTACATAGGGTGGTTAGATTAAATGCTGAAATGCTTTTCTAGCAAATAGGGTGGTTGATGGTGATATTGGTTAACGAGCTAAAGAGTAGGGTGATCATATGATGTTGACCTTTTTTTGATCTAATTTAGACTTCAAAAAGATGCTATGATTAATTCAAAAGTCTAAATTCATAATCTGATATGTGTTTTAATCTTTCCTTATGCAAAGAAATGAGTTAAAATCGAGTTTTGGATTAATGGTGGATGAGTCAAAAATGCCCAGACCGTGAAAATGGCCTCTATGTATCGATACATTGCATAATGCATCGATATATTTGGTCCAAAAACTTTGTGTGTATCAGTACAATGAACATTGTATCAATACAATGATCAATGTATGGATACTATAAACCATTGTATCGATACTATGAACCACTGTATCGATACATATTGATATGTATCGATACATTCCTTTAAAGAATTCATGTTTTGGTCTTGGCATGGTCTAGTATCGATCCATGAGGTCCTGTATCGATACATCTACATGTTGTATAGATACAAATAGGGACATTTCAAATTTTTGGTGCGTTAGAGCATTGTATCAATACATTCAAGTAAAATTATGAATTTTCTCATATCTTTTGTCCCTGGATACCTTGGACTACATCATTTGATGCCATATCTTTGCATTTACCTTTGATATGATCCCTAGGCCTTCTTGATATCCTTAAAATACTTTTTTGCTCACCCCCTCTTACATCCATACTCCAGATTGCTAAAACTTAGCCCAGACAAAATAAGGTGTCTACAATGAGTACAACATGTTTATAGTGTCAATTTATGAAAACTATGGAGATTATTACAAGAAGCCATGTTTTTCTCTTTTAATGAACAAACTTTGATTCTAGAGTAGCTGTTTGAAAGAAAAGCTTTTGTTGCAAAGTGAATGCATTAATATCATGTATGCCAGCGAAGAAAACATGTTTATGGTGTCTAATCATGAAAAGAATAGAGATCATTACCAAAATCCATGCTATCTTTTTTATGGATAAATTTTCATTTTAGGGAACATGGGGAAAAAAGCTTTTCTTGTTAAAACAAAGCATCTATATTGTGTATTACAATGAGGAGAACGTGTTTATGGTGCCCAATCATGAAATGAAATGAGATTATTACTAAAATGCATGTTTATTTCTTTTGATGGATGACCTTTGATTATAATGAAAATAAAGGAAAAAAATGCTTCTCTTGCCAAATTAAAGCATTAATATCATGTATCCCAATCAGAAGAATGTGTTTATGAAGCCACATCATGAAAAAAATGGAGATTATTACAAGAATTTATGTTTCACTTTTGATAGATAAACTTTGATTCTAATGAAAATGGAGGAAGGAAACACTTTTCTAGCAAATCCAAGCCATCAGAATCATGTATCACAATGAGGAGAACTTGTTTATAGTGCCCAATCATGAAACAAATGGAGATTAGTACAAGCATCTATGCTTGTCTGAATATTTGATTTTATGGAAAATGGAGGAAAGAAAAGCTTTCCTTCTAAAACTAAAGCATCAATATCATGTATGGCAATGACGAGAATGTAGTTATAGTTGTTGATCATAGAATGAATGGAGATTATTACAAGAATCCATGTTTATCTCTTTTAACAAATAAGCTTTGTTTTAAAGAAAATGGTGAAAAAAGAAGCTTTTCTTGTAAAACCAAAGCATCAATATCATGTATGGTAATGACGAGAATGTAGTTATACTGTCGGATCATAAAATGAATGGAGATTATTACAAGAACCTATGTTTGTCTCTTTTAACAAATGAGCTTTGGTTTTAAAGAAAATGGTGGAAGAGTAAGCTTTTCTTGCAAAACTAAAGCATTAATATCATGTATCCCAATAAGAAGGACGTGCTTATAGTGCTAAATCTTGGAAATAGTGGAGATTATTACAAAAATCCATGTTTGTCTTTTTTGATGAGCGAACTTAGTTTTTAAGGTAGATGGAGAAAGAAAAGCCTTTCTTGCAAAACAAATGCATCAATATCATGTGAGTAGAATGTGTTTATGATGCATAATATTGATAAGAATAGACATTATTACCAGAATCGATTTAGTTTCTTTTGACAAACAAAATTAGATTTTAAGGAAAATAAAGGAATAAATTGATTTTCTTGTGAAACCAATGCGTGAATATCTCTTATACCAATGAGGAGAATGTATTTATGGAGGCAAATCATGAAAAAAATAGAGATTATTCCAAGAATGCAAGTTTATCTCTTTTGATAGATGAATTCTGATTCTGAGGAAAATGGTGGAAAACAAAGCTTTTCTTGTAAAACCAAAGCATCAATATCATGTATCATAATAAAGAGAACGTGTTTTTGGTGATAAGTCATGAAAGAAATAGAGATTATTATCGAAATCCATATTTGTCTTTTTGGATAGATGAACTTTGCTTTTAAGGAAAATGGTGGAATAAAATGCTTATCTTATGAATCAAAGCATTAATATCATGTATCCTGATGAAGAGAATGTGTTTACGGTGCCGAATTGTGAAAAGAATAAAGATTATTCAAAGAATCTATGTTTATTTCTTTTGATGAATGAATTTTTATTCTAAAGAAAATAGAGGAAAAAAAGCATTTCCTCCAAAAGGAAAGCATCAATATCGTGTATCCCAGTAAGGAAAACATGTTTACAATGCCTAATCATGAAAAGAATAGAGATCATTAGAAAAATCCATGTTTGTCTCCTTTGGCAGAGGAATTTGGATTCTAAGGAAAATGGTGGAAAAGAAAATTGTTCTTGCAAAACCAAAGCATCAATATCATGTATCCTAATAATGAAAATATGCTTATGGTGTTATTCATTAAAAGAATGGATATTATTGCAAGAGTCCATGTTTGTCTCTTTTGACAGATGAACTTTGATTCTAGGAAAAATAGAGGAAAGAAAAGCTTTTCCTGTAAAACTAAAGTATCAATATTGTGTATCCTGATGAGGTGAATGCCCTTACTACCCTCAATGATGAAAGAAATAGAGATTATTACAAGAATTCACGTTTGTCTCTTTTGATATACGAGCTTTTATTCCTACGAAAAGCTTTTCTTGCAAAACCAAAGCATCAATTTCGTGCATCCTAATAACAAAAACATGCTTAACGGTAATGGAGATTATTACAAGAATCCATGTTTATCTCTTTTGATGGATGAACTTTGATTCAAAGGAAAATAAAGGAAAAAAAAGCTCTTTTTGCAAAACCAAACTATTGTGTATGGTAATGAGGAAAACATGTTTACGATGCCCAATCATGAAAAGAATAGAGATTATTACAAGAATCCATGTTTGTCTCCTTCGACAGATGAAATTTGATTCCAAGGAAAATAGAGAATAGAAGAGCCTTTCTTTCAAAACTAAAGCATCAACATCATGTATCCTAATGAGAAGAACGTGTTTATGGTTCCTAATCATAAAAAGAATGGAAATTTTTATAAGAATCCATGTTTGCCGCCTTCGACAAAGGAACTTTGGTTCCAAGGAAATTGTTGGAAGGAAAAGCTTTTCTCGTAAAACTGTAGCATCAATGTCAAGTATCCCAATGAGTAGAGCGTGTTTACAATGCCGAATCCCAAAAAAATGGAGATTATTACAAGAATCCATTTTTTGTCACTTTTGGTGAATGTACTTTGATTCTAAGGTAGATGAAAGAAAGAAAAGCTTTTCTTGTAACGTAAATGCATTAGTATCAATCTTAACAAGGAGAACCTGTTTATGACACCTAATCATGAAAAGAATAGAGTTCATCACAAGAATCCATTTTATCTCAGTTAATAGACGAACTTTAATTCCAGGGAAAATAGAGGAACGAAAAGCTTGTCTGAAAAAACCAAAACATCAATGTTATGTATCACAGTGAGGAGAACGTGTTTAAGGTGCCCAATCATGAAAAGAATAAAGATTATTAAAAGAATTCATGTTTGTCCCTTTTGATCGAAAAACTTTTATTCTAAGAAAAATGGTGGAAAAAAGGCTTTTCTTGCAAAACCAAGGCATCAACATCATATATCCCAATGAGGAAAATGTGTTTAAAATGCCCAATCATAAAAGGAATAGAGATTATTTCTAGAATCCATGATTGTGTCTTTCGATAAAGAAACTTTGATTCTAAGGAAAATAGAGGAAAAATGCTTTCCCTGTAAAACTAAAGCATTAATATCATTTACCCAATGAGGTAAATGTGTTTATGGAGCAGAATTATGAAAAGAATAGAGATTTTTACAAGAATCAATGCTTATTACATTTGACAAATGAACTTTGATTCTAGGGAAAATAGAGGAAAGAAAAGCTTTTCTTGCAAACAATCAAAATCATGTATGCCAATGAGGAAAGCATGTTTGTGATGCCCAATCTTAAAATGAATGGAGATTATTACAAGAACTCATGCTTGTCTTTTTGGATGTATGAACTTGATTCCACGAAAAATAAAGGAAAAGCTTTTCATGCAGAATATCAATATCATTTCTCTTAATAAGGAGAATGTATTTACGATGCTGAATCATGAATAGATTGGAGATTGTTACAAGAATTAATGTTTATCTCTTTTAACGGAAGAACTTTGGTTCTAAGGAAAATAGAGGAAAAAAAAGATTTTCTTTCAAAACCAAAGCATTAATACTGTGTATCTCAATAAAGAGAATGTGTTTACGATATACAATCATAAAAAGAATGTAGATTATTACAAACATCCATGTTTGTTTCCTTCGATGAAAGAACTTTGATTCTAAGAAAAATAATGGAGAACAAAGCTTTTCTTGCAAAACCGTAGCATCAATATCATGTATCCCAATAAGTAAAATATGATGGTGTCAAAGCATGAAAAGAATGGAGATTATTACAATAATTCATGTTTGTCTCTTTTAACAAACAGACTTGATTTTGAGGAAAATGAAAGAACAAAAGGCTTTTCTTGCGAATCCAAAGCATCAATATCATCTATCCAATGCGGTTAACTTGTTTACTGCACTCAATCATGAAAAGAATGGAGATTATTACAAGAATCCATGTTTGTCCCTTTTGGCAGATGAGCTTTGATTCTAAGGGACATAGAGGAAAGAAAAGCTTTCTTGCAAAACTAAAGAATCTGTATCATGTATCCTAATGAGGGGAACGAGTTTATGGTGCCTAATTATTAAAACAATAGTGATTATTACAAGAATCCATGTTTGTCTCCTTTGACAGATAAACCTTGATTCTAAGGGAAAAAGGGGGAAAGAAATGTTTTTTTTTGCAAAACCAAGTCATCAACATCAAGTACCCCAGTACAGTGAATGTGATTATGGAGTTAAATCATGAAAAGACTGGAGAGTTTTACAAGAACCCATGCTTGTCATATTTAATGGATGAACTTTGACTCTAAGAAAAATGGAGGAAGAAAAAACTTTTCTTACAAAACCAAATCATCAAAATTGCTTATCCCAATAAGGAGAACACATTTATGGTGCCTAATCACAGTAAGAATGGAGATTATTACAAGAATCCATGCTTGTCTCTTTTAACAGACAAACATTAACTTTAAGGAAAATAGGGGAAGGAAAAGCTTTTCTTGTAAAACCAAAGTATCAATATTGTGTATTGCTTTAAGAGAACGTGTTTTTGGCATCCAATCATGAAAAGAATAGAAATTATTATAAGAATCCATGTTTGTCTCCTTAGATGGATGAACATTAATTTTATGGAAAAAGGAGGAGAGAAGAGCTTTTCTTGCAAAACTAAAGAATCAATATTTTGTATCCTAATGATGAGAACATATTTACGATACCCAGTCATGAAAAAAATGGAGATTATTACAAGAATCTATGTTTATCCCTTTTGACAGAAGAACTTTGATTATAAAAAAGTGGTAGAAAGGAAAGCTTTTCCTGCAAAACGAAAGCATCAACATCATGTATCCCAATGAGGAGAGCGTGTTTACGGTGCCCAATCATGAAAAAAAATGGAGATTATTACTCGAATCTATGTTTGGCTATTTTTACAAATAGACTTTGATTTGAAGGAAAATAAAGGAACAAAAAGCTTTTCTCGCAAATCTAAAGCATAAATATCGTGCATCCCAATAAGGTGAACTGTTTACTATGCTTAAGTGTGAAAGCAATGAAGATTATAACAAGAATCTATGTTTGTCCATTTTGAGGGACGAGCTTTAATTCTAAGGAAAATGGAAGAAAGAAAAGCTTTCCTGCAAAACCAAAACTCTATAACACGTATCCTAATAAAGTGAATGAGTTTACAATGCCCAATCATTAAAATAATAGTGACGATTACAGGAATCCATGTTTTTCTATTTTGATGGATGAACCTTGATTCTAAGGGAAAAAGGGGAAAGAATTGCTTTTCTTGCGAAACCAAAGCATCAACATCATGTACCGCAATGAACTATATGCATTTATGGAGCCAAATCATGAAAAGACTAAATATTTTTACAAGAATCCATGTTTCTCCCTTTTGACAGATGAGCTTTGATTCCAAGGAAAATGGAGGAAGGAAAAGCTTTTTTTGCAAAACCAAAGAATTTGTATCACGTATCCCAGTGAAGGAAATGGGTTTACGGTGCCCAATC
This sequence comes from Adansonia gregorii, assembly GCA_038382025.1. Classification (NCBI taxonomy): domain Eukaryota; kingdom Viridiplantae; phylum Streptophyta; class Magnoliopsida; order Malvales; family Malvaceae; genus Adansonia; species Adansonia gregorii. The sequence goes on from JBBYHO010039684.1 coordinate 9,095, forward strand.
ATTAAAAGAATAGTGATTATTACAAGAATCCAGATTTATCTCTTTCATTGGATGAATCTTGATTCCAAAGGAAAAAAAAGGAAAGAAAAGCTTTTCTTGCGAAACTAAAGCATCAACATCATGTACCCCAATGAGGTGAATGTGTTTATGGAGTCGAATCATTGAAAAAAAGGATATTTTTTCAAGAATCCATGCTTGTCACATTTAATGGATAAACTTTGACTAAAAAGAAAATGGAGGAAGGAAAAGCTTTTCTTGCAAAACCAAACCGTCAAAATTGTTTATCCCAATAAGGAGAACATGATTATAATGACCATTTATGGAAATGATTGAGTTTATTGTAAGAATCCATGCTTGTCGTTTTTAATAGATGAACATTGACTTTAAGGAAAATAAGGGAAGGAAATGTTTTTCTTATCAAACCAAAGCATCAATATTATGTATTGCTTTGAGAGAACTTATTTTCTCCAATCATGAAAAGAATGGAAATTATTACAAGAATCCATGTTTGTCTCTTCTGATGGATGAACATTGATTTTATGGAAAAATAAGGAGAGAAAAGCTTTTCTTGCAAAACTAAAGCATCAATATAGTGTATCCTAATGATAAGAACATGTTTACAATGCCCAATCATGAAAAGAATTTAGATTATTATAAGAATCTATGTTTGCCCCTTTTGACAGAAGAACTTCAATTATAAAAAAATGGTAGAAAGAAAAGCTTTTCTTGCAAAATGAAAGCATCAACATCCTATGTCCCAATCAGGAGAATGTGTTTATGGTGCCCAATCATGAAAAGAATGGAGATTATTACTCAAATCCATGTTTGTATTTTTTGATGAAAAAACTTTGATTCTAAGGAAAATGAAGGAAAAAAATACTTCTCTTGTGAAACCAAAACATCAATATCATGCACATAATAAGGAAAATATGTTTATAAAGCAAAATTATGAAAAGAGTAGAGATTTTTACAAGAATCCATGCTTGTTAGATTTGATGAATGAACTTTAATTATAAGGAAAATGAAGGAAAAGCCTTTCTTGCAAAACCAAACAATCAAAATCAAGTATCCCAAAGAGGAAAACATGTTTACAATGTCTAGTCTTGAAAAGAATAGAGATTATTAGAAGAACTCATGTTTGTCTCTTTTGATGCATGAACTTTAATTCTAAAGAAAATGGAGGAAAAAATGCTTTTCTTGGGAAACCAAAGCGTTAAATCATGTACCCAATAAGTTGAAAGTGTTTATTTGCCCCAACCGTGAAAAGACTAGAGATTTTTATAAGAATCCATGCTTGTCACATTTAATGAATGAACTTTGATTCTAAGGAAAATGGAAAAAGAAAAAGTTTTTCTTGCAAAACCAAGCCATCGAAACCATTTCTCCAAACAAAAAGAACAAGTTTACAGTGCCCAATCATGAAAGGAATGGTGATTATTAGAAGAATCCATGCTTGTCTCTTTTAATAGATGAACATTGACTCTAAGGATGTTAGACCTTTAGGTGGTGAATGAAATCAAGAGGGGGTGAATTAATTTCTCAAAATTTTGATAAATTAAAATTTTG